>MU161301.1:15445-37723 GCA_015888305.1 Antheraea pernyi | reverse complement strand
TCTCTTTCCTACACGTAAAATATATTTCGATTTAAAAATGTCAATGTTTTCTTTTTAAATAAAGTTGTATTATATAATGTATGCGAATGTTTATGTTCTAGTTCATCAGATATAAATTTATTTATTTAAAATATCTACAGTTCAATGATAGAAACTGCTATGAAAAATAACTCAAAACGTTTTACTTAAATTAGGCTAGGTTCACATAATACATTTAAAACCATTATACTGCAGTGATAATCACAGGGAAGATAGTATAGAAGGTGCCAAAAGCATTTATAATGGTGCTCACAAATTATTTTGGTTTTAAATGTCAGAATATAATTCACAATTACTGGCGCCGAGTTCAGGTAAGGCGGTTTAGTACGGTCGACGGACGATCTCAATAACCGCTGAGAATCGGTCCATTACCAAAAACAGGAATATGCAAGAATGTGCGGAATGTCCAGCTATTAATTTCGGTTCGCGGGCGGATGTCGTATAGGCGTCGCCCGTCTGCCGGCCTCACGTGCAAGCAGGCGCCAGCGGCGACCGCGTCGCGCCGCTACACGCCGCGCGCGCATAAATATCACACAGCCTTATTTGTTGCACCCCTACCAGAGAGTAAACATCGTTAAACCGATTTCTGTTGAGACGAACGATATTTTCGTATAATATCGATTAAAATATTCGACATTCCATTAAAACCAGTCTACATCGATCGCATAAATTGCCCGAAATTTGCATTTTCCGGCGGCATTGATTTTGTATATTATACAAACGTATGCTTTATTAATATTTATAGAATAACACTTCGCAAAATATGATATTTAAAGATATCTCTTAATCTTCTACAACCGATTTGGTCATGAAAATACCTTTATTACTGAATTGAATCGCATTGACGTATTTTGAACATGGAAAATATGCATTACACGACCTTCCGTTATGCGTTACGTTACGGAAGATATGTAACTATCTAAAATATTTATAGTCAAAGAAGTGTCGCTTTAACCGCTTGTACAAATTACACTTATAGTTTTGTTTATAAAATTCGATTCTACCTACTACTTGTAACAATTAATTGTATTTGGAACTTTTTCATTCAATCTTTTTTTATTTTTTTTCGAACTGACTATTTAGCGTACTATTTACCAAGCAAGGTCTTAACAGCTTCACCGGACTACAATTTCATTCAGTCGATATATCATTATAGATATGTCAATAACATATCAATAATATTTAAACAAATATGCATTTTTTACAAAATAAAATACAGATTACGTGCTGTATGTATGAAATATTCTCAGAGATCTAAGATGATAAAGCCATGGATAATATAAATGATAAAATTATAAAATATCACCAACAAACAAACACACTTTCTTAACTCTTTATAAATAAAAGTCTAGACAATTAAAATTCGAACTCTCGTTTTGAACTATCACGGAAATTCCGCTACTGTTATAAAACGTGGCTAAATATATACATAAAATGGACACTCATTAATAATAGACAAAATAGATATCTCTTGACAAAAAATACGAAGTTTGGACATCTGAATAACAAATTAACTTGATAAGTTTGGTTAATAAATGTTCAGTCCCTTTATTGTTACTAAAAATAAATAAAACTATTGACGTATATAGACTTATGAATAAGTTATTCATACATTAGTCAGATTAATATTACTTTGATAAATTAATTTAACAAATAAAGGAACAGAAGCGTAAATTCCACGGAGAGGTCGTTTATTGTTAAGTCTTGGAAATTACTCGGTTAGCATTGAAAGTTTGGTTGTTATTGAGCTGGGTGTTCATTATATGAGATATATAGATACATCTGTGAATAAATATGTAATATGTTATTGGGATATTGGGAAGAAGACTTTCATTACATGTTTCTTATCATACAATTATGGCAATTGTTTTGTTAAGATTTTTTAAGTTAAGTTTAGAGAACGTAATTTATATAGAGTGAGGTGATAAGTCGTAATGGAGATGTTTGATTGATATATGTATGCTCTATTATTTGCTCATCATCTTCTTACCTTTATTCCACCTAAGTAGGGTCGGCACAACATGTGTTCTTTTTCCACTCTCTCCTGTAAGATGTCATCTCAGGATTCACACCTTTTACACACATATCATTTTTCACACAATCCATCCATACCTTTTTCGGTCTTCGTCTACTCGTATATACGTCCATCATCATATAATCTTTGCTTGTAGTTCGAAATGAAAATGGATAGGTTTTTTTTTCTTTTATCGAACTGACTACGCTATTGACCAAGCAAGGCCTAAACAGCTTCACCTGACCACGAAAAAATGGATAGGAGTCATGGCTTGTAGTACCGATAATGTGGACAAAGACTGCAACGTTATGGAACGTACGTCACGGATGTAGAAGTAGAGGCAGATGAAAAGCAAGATTGAAAGATTAATTGTAATCTACAGTAGGTAAGAGCTGGAAAGACATCGGAACGAATCACAACCCTTGACTTTCTCCGGAGCAGGCCTTTACTCGAGGACCGCAAAAGTTAATTTTACTTTCGCTATATTTTATCTTACTACTAACAATATACCCACAGATAGTGGAATAAACAGGTTTCTATTGTTTTCATTTAATTATTATACTTATACTGATACCATACAGAAACGAACCCCCTTTCTATAAATTTAATCTTAAATTTCATTCTATACGCTATTATGGTGAATTTTGACTCGTCTTACGAGAAATATGAATTTCCTGTTGTGGCATGAAAATGAAAAATTTAAGATATTTTATATCACTTACTGAAATTCTCCCAAAAAGAGCATAGAAGGAGAATTGCCTGTAAAAAAACTTAGAAAAATAAATGTGTTTCTATATTGTGTTTCTGCGACACTTTGTTCAACGATTACATTGGGACCTAGCATTGTAATGTAATCAAATTCTAATGTAATCAAAATCAAATCAAAAATACTTTATTCTTAACAAAAGTGAATCTGAATACGGAGTCAATGACATATCTAAACGCTGATATATATTAGAAACTATTACAGTCTAATAATTTGATATAGATATAAACTAATCTTCTCTCATGTAATAAATGGATATTAAATGGAAAAATTGTAAAGGTTGCCGTAATAGTAAGTCAATTTTGAATATATGAACTCGCAAAAGATTGTTTTGCTTTTTGAGTACCAAATATTTCCTTATCTAAACTTTATCTTCTTCTATATAAATAAAACAATAGAGATCTACGGCTGTGCGGGCGTCACGCAACAATTACTGGACAGATTTCGATATTTCTTTTAGTTGTAAGAAAATATCACGATAGTTTCATTTGACATAATTTATTTAAGCTCTGTAAGCAAAATATTATATATTTTTGATTTTACTGTTTGTTCTTCTGTACATAAAATATATTACCTAGTAATATAGTAAACAACGCAGGTGAACTCGCGGGTATCATCTAGCTGATACGAGGCATAACTCAAACTATATTTTCTATAAAAAATACAGCACTAGTGAGTACTCGATTTGTGTTAAGCAGGAAATTATCACAACACATTTCTATTGAGAAGATGCAACCTCGAAGTCAGCCATCATACATAAATCCATATCGATTCAAAGAAACTCAATTCTAATATAGTTTTACTATGAATTGCGACCGCATCCTCATTATACCACGGTTTCGCAATATTCAACCATGTTGTAGTCAGAATAATTACGGTTGATTTGTAATTCTATAATTTCAATTTAAGCGCGGTTTCATCCATTGACGCAACGATGGACCTATTTAATCAACTATTTAATACTTTTCCGTGTTATTCTATACATTTCTGAATAAACCAAGTGACGTCATGTATATTGACGTTTCGGGAACTGATTTAATCTTCGTATATTTAGTATTTCTGCACCGATTATTGAATAAAATATACTAATGAATAGCAATGTAATTAATACAAATTCAAATTCGATGTTTTGGGTAATAAAATTTTAATATGAATTTATGATATAGATAATTGATTACCTGTAGAAATTATAGACAGTCTTATACTTTTCAAAATTTCTAAAGTGAAATCGTATACAATTCAGGGGATTCATTTACAAAAATCCTTTCTTAATGCTCATTCACTATACGGGAAACTCTTATAGAACATTATATACACCGAGACCTATCGGATAAGGAGAGCGTTGTCTGTCATTCAAGTGGGTATTGTAAGTTTGTTTGTTTGTTATGTCTTCTCGTCTTAACTACTCAACAAAGTGTTAGAGCCACGCTGAAGATATTATTGGTTTCAGCATGAATGGGTCGGCTCGTCCGGGGTAGAACCACCCTGTCACAGAAAACCAACGTGCAGTAACAGTGCATGCATTACCCACCTACCCTCCCCCAAACAGGTTGGCAACGCACTTGCGCCTCCCTTGGTGTCACAAGTGTCTATGGACGGTGGTGATCACTTAACATCAGGTGACCCACCTGTTCGTTTACCTACCTACTATGAAATAAATAAAAAAATATCTCACATTTTGCATAACACTGACAGGGATACAAAAAGGAGACTGGATACATTTCATCCTAAAAAAGTATTGTTACCTCGCGGGATAGGTTAAATCTATTTACATTAACACTTGCGAATCCGCGACCAAACGCTAGTAAGTTTATGAAATATAATCACCATATAATCAAATTTAATTAAATAACCATAGAATATAAAATAAAATCAGTTTAAAAGAACTAAACAAGCCGTTTACACGTAAATAGGAATTAAGCTTCCCGTTTTAGATCTCAATAAGTCTACAAACAAAGAAGCCGATCAACGCCTTCTATATAAGATATTTTGTGGTTTGCATAATATGGCAATACATTATTTGTTATTATTAATTCTATCTTTATGGCAGTCATAAAACTAATCGGTTCTAATTATTAATTTATGGTACATATCGAAGATTCGACAAACATTTTGGGTCGTTGTGTATTTGACCATTGTAATTGTTTATCGACAGAGAAGCTACCTAAATCGAGTTGGAATTATATTGGTGTTATAAAAATCCGTCGAGCATCACTAAGTGCGGTTTGGTGTACATGAAAAATGGTTCTTTGAATTCAAAAAGCTCGATTCACACGTTTTCGTGTCGTGTCTATAATGGATCAGCGGAGCGATCTCTGTTCTCTAAAGGTCCTCAACCCGGAACGTAAGTCAACAAGATATGCAATGGCACACGCGAGGGCATATAATACAAAACATGTCATAACAATAGTTCTCTTCGCGGAACTAAGATGTTACTCGTGTCGAAGTAACATGTACGCGATACTGAACTGGCTTCAGTGTAATACCGAAACAGTGTATCTAATATCTCATACCGGTTCGACTCGTTTGCCTTTTTAAAAATAAACAAATTATAGAAAATATTTCACTTCTATATTATTTATCTATATTATACACTAATCTATATATACAAATGGACAAAGGTTCAGTACAATTTTCCTTCTGTGTTTGTCAATAGATTTTCTTTTTTTTTGTTGGTAGTTATTAACGAGCATTTGTATAATCAATATATTATTTTCAAATAGTTATTTTTGTATACAATCAACCTGTCCAAGTCTTCATTGATCATATTGACATTGGAGCCTGAGTCATAAATCGTCACAATTTTTGCAAATGTTGGAGTTGGAGTTTTATTATTCGAGAATTTAATATGAATACACACAATACAGGCTTTTTCCATAAAGTTAGATGTACTTCCCAAATCATGAACGTACCATAAAAACTAAGAATTAACCGAAATGCATGTTCCTACTACTTTTAAAAAAATCACCAGCATTGCATCTTTTGAATATACTGTGCGATAATATAATAATAACCAGTGAGATTAAGGTACATTTTTCATTTCATTTATCATATTTTTTTCACGTTAAAATTTTATGATATTGATTCGAGACTACGCCGACGCATAATTTGCCTCCTTGTATCCAATATTGACGATAGAATATCATTTGTCAATTTTTATTTCTGTAATAATAAATAAGCAAGAGACTAGATAGAAATATGACTGTCGGATCAGGTATATATAACACTATACAGTATATTGTTCCTTCAGTTGTCACATAGGGTGTTGGACAAAGCTCCAGTATGGCATCATTACTCCTTGTCGTGGGTGACCCGAGTAAGAATCGTGGTCTTCCAAATTCTTGTATAATGATAAATCAAACTTCAGTCGATGGTAAAATTAAGACACTTCGTCCGATCTGAGAGGATGATATACTTACAACGGATAAAAAAAAATTAAAAATTTTGGTTGTACATATGAAAACGTTCCATGATTTTTAATATTGCAGTCATCCGTTCTTTAGTTCAAGCAATGAATAGTCTATTAAATGTAATTTACATATATGAATAATATCGAAGTATCTGTTATTATTTCGAGTTTACCTTCGAAATCGCTGCGTGTTTTACTGACTCATAGAGGACTTTTCAGAGGATCCGTTTGGCTACATATATTGAAAAAAATCATATATGGGCAAGTAAGCAATAATAACAAAATTGTAATGAAAATAAAATGAATGACACGAAGTTAACACAGATAATGCACGTAGTTTCCGCACAATAACAATTTCCACGAGGATTTAGACGCGGACACCAGCTTGTGTTTAAATATAATTGGTAATTCTTTATTCCTTCCCTCTTGAATATTTCTTTGTAATAAAGCGTTGGTGTTATTGTACAGTCAAAATTAACGTTATAAATATATTGCATTCTACAGGCATGCTATGTAACTCGGATATAAACCGAGTATATAAAAAAAGGAAGGTGCATTAAGTAAATGTCATGGTTTGTGGGCGCGACGTACGGTGCCAAAATCTCGAGTAAGGACGACCGCGAAGGTCGCATTCCATTGCATGGTCTTGGTTTTCTTTTTCGACATGATACGATGCACCCTAATAAAAGCTCCGATTAAGGGGTCGAGCATGGCGTATGCTTTTGGTTTTATTTGAACCGGGCTTGACTCCGGTTTGTCACTATAAATTGCATCTATAATGACAAATATTACCACAAGATACCATAAGATTGCTATTGCGAGGTCCGTGACGATTAATTAATTTTTTGCTTTAAAATATTTATCCATTATTATAAATGAACATTCTTCACTATTCAGGGTAAATAGCTGTGTAATTCGTGTTGTAGTTACGAATTTTAAAAAGTTAACGAAAATTACGGGTTCAATTTTGTAATATAATATATTCGTATTCTTGTAAATCTGAACAGTTTTCCTTGGGTGAATCATGGTATGATCATATGATCTTGGTTGTCTCATTCGATCGATAGAGATTTATAAGTTCCAATTTCTATAGAATAATTACCAGTAGAATACCTACTTCACAGATAGTCTATTTCCTACGTAGTTGTGAAGAATTGATCTTTATAATTAGTTATTTAATTTAATGATTTCATAACGTGTAAATATTTTTAGGTTAGTCTTGATTGAAGCGACATTTCAAGTAGAAGAACAATATCTATTCGCAGTTGATGATTTATTCGTGCTAAATTTTACTGCTAAATGTTCGTTGAGGTTGAGGTTGGTTTCCTTGAGATTAAGAATTTCATCACGCAGAGCTCAAACTTCATCGACTGATATAGAAAAATAATATTTTTGTGCCTTATATTACTGTAATTATTTGAATATTTATACTAAAGAAATAATACTGATATCATAAGATAGCTTTTATCACAATGATACCTAATATTAGATGCAATCAAATCGCATAATACTGGGCTATGGCAACGGATTCTCAGATGCAAAGGTCATAATACTCCAACTTTCAGTAATACGTAACCCTTTTTTATGTTCAGAAATCCTACATTGGATGTCTCCTACTGGATTACCCACCGTCATGTAGTAGAGAGTGAATTATGCTGGATTTTTACTGGATATAATCCGACGATGTTCCTTTCTCTCTTTTTGGTTGTACATTGAGGAGTGCTTTTACATCCCATACACCCAAACCGGTAGGTGTACAGCTTTTAAAAGAGGCTTGTTTCTGTAATCTAAGGTTAGAAGATATAATCTTGGACGCACCGGTAAAAAACGTGTGTTGAACACGTACGCGTTCCGTTTTGGACCTGTGAGTTCGTTAAAAGAGTGGCGGTCTTACCCGCATCCATTATCTATAGGCCGCATCCATTATCGATAGGCCTATGTTACAGTGGCTAGAAATAATCTAAAATCTGAAAGGCTATCTGCCTAGGCTACCTTATTGGGATATCAATAATAATTATCCTTTAGAATAAAAGAGTATTATTCATATCATAAAAACTGATAACAGATTATAAAACAACTTCTATACAGTAAGACACTATTATTATAAAGTCAAGAGAATGGGTAAAAATGGTGATACTCAATGAAACATAATTTAGACAAGTATATTAAAAAAGTAGGAACGTGCAAATTGTATTTAAGTAATATAGAAATTCAGGAGAAAATAAATGTAAAATTTAATCCAATCACTTTTAACACGAAGGTATGTGCATGCATATACATAGTAGATAATAAGTTTTAAGACACCCTTATCTTCAACGTTGTTAAATACAAGGATCACGACCTTACTTTGGTGTTACCTTCTCACACGACCTTTCCACTGTTGTTCCTATATTTAGCGACTCGTAAACATTTAGTTAGTTACCATACGATTGTAAAACCGAAGTTGGCCTTTTGTTCCGAGCTCCTTCTCGTTATGTTTTAACTAAATTTGTTATATTATATTACGTTAGAAATGTTCAATGTCTTACTACCACCAAATCAGTTGTATGCCATCAAATACTTATTGTACTAAGATAGTACATGAATGTCAGTTACCGTTTGAAATATATCCTTTTAGATTTTTAGCACCCTTGCGTTATTTGTTGTAACTTATGCACGCGTCATTAAGCCCTGTGGAAAATTTAAAGCCTTAGAACCTACGGTGTTAGTCCACTTAAAAGAAAAAAGATCAGTTATTAACGTATTTCTGCTCATTATAAAATAAAGAATCGACTTTCGACGTCGAAACCTCAACGTGCATTAAGTGCATAAGTCAAAATTCTGCAAAATAAAAGCCAGTGAGTATTTGTAAGCGTTCAAAATGCAAATCTCAACCACATAATAACTTTGACGGGCACTTTTGAATTATATTTTTTTAAGTTATTTTGTAATCATCAAGTGCCTCAAGAGTTTTTGGTATTTTTAAATTGTCTTACAACTACAGAGATAGTGATGTCATTAAACCAAAATTGCATTTCTACAATTAACTGTTTACTGTAAAATGTTATGTTTTGTTAAGATTTTAATTATGATTAAAACAAATAACGCTAATAAAAATATTGAAAAACGTAATATATATACACACGGCAAATCAGTTTATTTAAATAATATGTTAGGTACAAAATAATATATTATGAAATATAAATTATTTACGTAAAATAAAATTTAGTGGTATAAAAATATATAAATTTTCTTTAGTAAATTTCTACCTTCAATAGTAAAACATTATTAAAATCGTTAAGATAATTTATTCAACTAACCGAATTTGTTTGTTCTCCAATCGCGCTTGAAAGTTGGACGAATTCTAATATTTAACAGAAAATTCGACTACATCGTGGAATAGGGTATAAGAATAATATGTGAAATTATATTATGGGTACGTCCTTAAACCCAGACATCCGTTCTCCGCATGAGTAATCAGTATAATTTAAATTACAGGTTATGTAAAAGTTCTGATAAAAGATTTAAAGTAGCGTAAATTGGGTGACTTTTAGGTTAAGCAAATGGGTGTCAAGTTTTCGCTATAAACGGATGTTATGACAGAATATAATACATTATGAAACAGTAATAAGTTTGTGTTATTTTACAGTCAATTGTTGCTATAAAATATTGTCGCTTTATATTGCTGGTTTTGTATTATATTACAATTTTTGTAATTATCATTGTAATATTTTCTTATCCATTTAATAATAACCACATCTAATCCTGTATATTAACCTGTAGATCAAGGTCTCTTTTCGAGGAACGGTAAGAGCTTAAATAATGTATCATGGCACGATTTCAGTATTGGTAGTTTCAAAGGTCAAGAAATGGATAATTCTGTACTTCCCACTGTTACGGTTATTTATAATAGGTCATATTCTTAGTCATTTCAAAAACCAAAAAGTTTTGTTGCTCTTTGAGTTATTATATGAATTTATCTGGACGTAGATCATTTTTAAGTTTACATTTCTTATGTAGGAAGGTGTGTGGGCTGACTGCGTGTAAGACGGTGCTGACAAATATTTCACTTTATTAGAACCTGTTTTTATGGACATAGAAGAACGTAAACCGCATTTGGATTTTATTGTTTTATATAGACTTTAACAAACAATAGGTATAAAGGCAACTTTGTTGGAATTAGTAGAATCAATTCGATTTCCGGTGACTAACATTTCGACATGTATAACGACTTATTACAATCTATTTACATTTAATGCATTTCAATTATAATCTACTATCGGGCCCGGGAGACGTTATCTGCCCCGATTAAAAATAAATCCTTGATAAGTTATATATCAAAACGTTTCTCATTAATCACTTTATCAACTGGTGAAAACCGCATGAAAATCTGTTCAGTAGTTTTTGAGTTTATTGCGAACAAACAGACAGACAGACGCGGTAGGGGACTTTATTTTATACTATGTAATGATATGCGCCTAACTAAAAAAATTGTTGAATAAGTCTATGCGTATCACATAAAAATGGCTGCACCTATTTGGCTAATTAATTTTTGTCGTGTTTTTAACTATCCGGACGAGTTTTTATGAAAAAAAAATTTTGAAAAGTCGTACGAGGGATTGAAAAATTTGGGTGACATTGTAAATGAGGAAGACAATGATAGATTAAGGGCGGAAATGCAAACACTAATAAGACTATAAAAGATATATTTTGAACACTTCCGGGTACAGATATATATCGTAGTAAAGAAAGGGAATGTCAAAAAATACAGTATTAACACAAAGGTCATTATTGGAGACTCAATTGCTTATTAACTATTTGCAAGGTAAATTATTTACCAGTATTATGCGAGACCTATTTCCCTAATCAATTCCATCGATTACTTTATGATGTTGCGTTTATAAAGACAGTTCTAGACTTTTTGGCGGGATCTTGGTCTGTCATTTAGTGGATTTTATTTTTTATTCATAGTCTTCCGTTATTTGACTCTATATTGTTTAAAATTGGTGGTGTTTTATGTAATATAGTTTGTTTATTGCGCATAAGTGAACTGAATGAAAAAAACTCCATGGAAAGTTCTAACAAAATGGTGGCCATCATTGAAATTATATCAAAAAACTTGTAATATCGATACTCAGTTGACAATGGCAGTAAAGTCTACGAGAAGATTAGTTGCCAAAAATGGAATGGACAACAGTTCTAATACAAAATACACTAAGGATATCTTCAAAAATATTGACAGATTAACATTGTGTTTTTTAGTTGTCATTTCATTACGTTACATGCTCGTACTGTAAAGGTAACATTTAGTATCATTTTCTTTGTCGGTACATCTGTGAAAAGCCGGGGCGGCCAATTAGTACTATATTAAAATGAATGTTGGCAACTGAGCTTGACAAATTTCAAGACTGCTTGAGCGAGAGGTTAACATACATAAGTGATGTTACTTTTAAAAAGTTTGTATGCTATTCTTTCCGCAATAATTCAACTATTTATTTCAACGAATTGTGAATAATTACAACAAATAATAAGATACGGTTATTTAGCCGCAGCAAAGCTGAATAAATACAATTTGTCAACATACTAGTAAAGTGGAATTTGAATTATATATTTCGCTTCTAACTCCAAACACTTTCAAATGTTGTTATAAATACGTCAGGATTAAAATCGATTAGTAATATGAGTAAGCAGTATAATGAAATATTTCAACTTTCAAAAAACTAATATCGCATTTTTAATTCAAAATAAGTCATAAATTTCTTGTAAAAGATTGCTGTACCACAAAAAATTTGAAAATAAAATCGAGATATTTCATATAAACGAAATAAACCATGTTCTCAACACTGAATTCAGAATACAATGTGCTGTTCATATAAATAACAAGTAATATAAAATGGCAAGTACAATGTCGCAAAGTAATCTATTTTATACATATATATAGATTTCTTCTATTTATACAATGATTATGTAAGTTAATCTTTATATATAAATTTCTTCTGTACGTGTGTATGTCACTGAACTCCTCCTAATCAGTAGTCTCTCTATAGTAGGATGAAACCTGGCGTTCACTCGCCAGGATGCCGCAGGGGCGGTTTCATCCCAGGCAGGTTCGATCCCTGGCCGCCTCTACCATGCGGCGGACGGTACACCGCGGGGTTTAGTCCGTGCGAGTCGGACATAACCCACTCTCTCCCCCGAGAGGGTGGCGTATCCATAAAGGATTTCCGCACGTAAATTAAATAAAAAAGTACAATGACATTATTACTACATTGTAAATTAAATCACGGAACTCATGTTTCTACTTTGACGATACTTATTTCCTTACACCCACTCAGATGTAAACTGATTACCAAGCACCTAAAATAAAGCTATAAATACACTTTAGGACATTTTCTGAATTATTTTGTCAGTTACACGTTCCATTGACCTTCGTTATATATTTAATTTTATTGCGAACCAAAATTTAAGTAATGAAACAGAAACACTACAATATCCACAGTGAGTAAAAATCATTGCAAGGTGGTTTTTTACACTCAAATTTTTATAACAACTGCATTATCATAGTAACTAAACCTATTTGGGGTGTTGAATAACATTATAAGACTTGAGATTTTTTTTTCGCGGGCGAATCCTCTTGGAGATCTGCACCTTTTTTTTTTTTTAACGTGGGGAAATCCCTTATGGATACGCCACCCTCCAAGGGGAGAGGGTGGGTTATGTCCGAGTCGCCAACTCCTCCTGCCACCGTAGCCGGACCTGAGGGGATGGGCCGGGGGGCCCATCTCCTCATTGCACAGGTCCGGCGGACGAGTGTGGGCAGCCGGTGTGTAACCGGTCTGTCCCTCTATAGGTAGGAGCCCGGAGCCCGGAGCCCGGCGGCCACCTTCCGCCGGGCGGACCGTGGGGGCGGCTCTACAAGGTTGATTAGCTTGAACGATCCCTTGCCGCCCCCTACCTATAGAGGGACAGACCGGTTACACACCGGCTGCCCACACTCGTCCGCCGGACCTGTGCAATGAGGAGATGGGCCCCCCGGCCCATCCCCTCAGGTCCGGCTACGGTGGCAGGAGGAGTTGTGCAAAGCGCCGCCTCCTCCTGCCGGCCCTCGGTTGGCGGAGACGGCCACTTAGCGAGTCTGCCTCGCGGGACGGGCAGCACAGGTGAGAACGCCAGATTTCTACTGACTAAACCTCCTCCGTGTTCTTGTCACCATTTAGCCGGGCGGGCAGGAACGGCCTCTGCAGTGCTTCTACCCGACCCGTCAGATCTTGACCCCTCATCAGGGCCCCGACTTGTGATCTGAAGAGCGAAGGCCTTGACCCTCTCTGACGAACTGATGGGAGGCGCACTGAACACTAATGCGCCTTAACCACGTAGGCCTGTGTTAGAATTGCCAGGGCGACAAACATGCCTGTGTCCATCGCCCAAGCCAACATCACCTGCACGTGGTGCACCCTGCTGAATAACGAACGAGGCAATGGCGAAAGCGGGGTGGTATGATTTTAAAGCGTGACTTGGTCGCAACCACCATGTATATGGCGAAAAAGCGCGTCATAGTGATTTGCTTCTGCGGGTCACGTTTCGGGATCAGCCTGTGCATTTGCAGCTTTTCGCAGGCCGGCATGACAGCGGCGGCCGGCGATGGATAGTATGTCACTCGGTGGTCGCCATTGTTTTTGGATTGTACTGTGCATACCATCAGGCATAGTGCAGTCATTTTACCGTGTTACTATAAAAAAAATATCATGACATAGTATAAAACAAAGTCTTTTACCGCGTCTGTCTGTCTCTGTTCAGGCGAAACTGCAATGCCACCGGAACATTAACACTCTAGCGCCACTATATAGTGATACAAGATACATCAATTTTTTTCATTATAAGAACGATTATATAGAATATTATATAGAAGATGTTTCTTTATGTCAAAAGGAGGCAAACGAACATATGGGTCATCTGATCCTCAGTGATCACCACCGTCCATAGGCACTAGCAACACCAGGTGGGTTTCAAGTCGCAATGCAAACACTGTTACTTCACGTCGGTGTCCTGTGAGAGGGTGGTACTACCCCGGACGAGCCGACCCATTCGTGCTGAAACTAGTCATAGCTACAGCGTGGCTCTACCACCTTCAAAATGTATTACTTAAATAACAATGATTTGATCGTTATTACTATTTTTACGTGATACTTAATTATTTTGGGGAAATTTGAGTAAATAGTATCTTATTGCTTTGACTTTCACAATTTGTCACATAAAAGGGGTCGTTGATCTGCACGCACTCCTACGTGGAAGTTATTGTAAGGCGAAGCTTTGCCCGTAAATAAACACAGTGCCTACAGAGTGTTTTTGGTTTCACTGACAGACCGGCTGACTATACGCATATTATAACACTTTTTTGTTTTTTCCTATGTACATAAAATATGTTATTAAGGTAATTAACAACGCAGACGAAGTCGCAGACATCAGTTAATACACTAAATAAATAAGTATGGAAATGACTTGTTTATTTTAAAAAATGTTAAGTATGATTGCTGAGTAGAATTTATGTGTCTGATTTCGTTGAAATATGAAACAGATATCTTTTGTTGTAAATTAAAATGTGTATGGATTTCTGAATATCTAACATGGATATAAACTTTCACTGGATTTCGTAAACAATGTACGACCAGTTACAACGAATACCGAGTCCGAGTTAATATCGTGTCCACGTGTTTTCTTGTGTTTGAAGATAAAACATGTTAGAATGCATAATTAATGTAATGATGTTTTCACGAATAAATATCCATAATTATAATTTATATTATATTACTAATGTCTTCTACTATCCATCAAATCTTTTATTATAAACTTTTACTTGAGAAATTCAAAGTTCCATAAATACAATTGTAATATTTGATGATAATAGATTATGATCCATTCAGACATGCCAAAGAAAGATATAGAACATATAATCTATTTACATATAATATATGCTATATTGTAAACAACAGTTTTTTCGCTTAGTTTAGCGCGTTCGATCACAGCGTCGATGGACGTAGGTTAGGTTAGGACCTAGGTAGGACGACGTAGGACGAACTATTTCTAAGATTGCGGTGGAGGAAAACATCGTGTGGAACCATAGCATTGTGGTAGGACTTATTCTAACCCCGCCGGCTAGAAGCTCTTCTCGCGTGTCCCGGGGCACGCGGGGAGACGGCATCAGGGTTACCTCTCTGGCATCACTCTCCCTCCGCTTCAACGGGGGTGGTCGTCTCGGCTCACTAGGGTAATGAGTTATCTGGTGAGCGTGAGGCGCGTTTGTTGTGTAGTAGGTTCCACATTCCATCCTTTAACTTCGCTCTGTTTACACAGGCTTCTTCCTGGGAGGCTGTTTTGAGTTTTCTCTCGCGGGCTTCTGTGAGAGCGTGCACTGTCTTATACAGGTCTTCGAGCTTGGCGTCTTCCTGCTCCTGTGGGCCTCTCTTCCTCCTCGTTTGCTTACTTTGTCGGGACCCTTGGTGGAAGGACCGTTGGCGGGAGCCATGAGGCTCGCCGGCGCCGTCTCCTCAACCACCCTTGGAACCGGCTTGGAACCGCCCACGACCGGAACGGGCCACATTGCCTGCACGACGGATCCTTAGTTCCCGTTTGAAAGCAGGACACCGTGTCTTATGGTTAGGTAACCCCGCCTGAATAGCTACCACCCTTTATTTGAAAATTGGATCTCATCTCAGATCAAGATTTAACAACTAATGAGATTATGGTCAAAAACGTATAAAGTATTAAAAGAAAAACAACATTTATTTTAATGATAATAAAGTTTCTTAGAGAATGGTTGGATGAACGGAAAACCTCCAAGACCCAAATTCTATGTTCAGCATCCACTAGTTATTAAGCCCCAATTGTAATTTGGCAAACTGACCATTTGTTTCATTAGGACTTCATCAATTTTTATTTAAATACAGCTAATAATGACAAACTGGAAGAAAAAGAACTGAAGTCTTTGGCACGGTCCTAATTTGTTATATAATGGTTTTTATAATTTACTAGCTGACCCCCGCAACTTCGTCTACGCCAAGTCGGTTATTACCGGTTCCAATTTTATTTCTAAACACGAAAAATCTAAAACGACAGTTACCGGGTCCGATTGTGAATCCAAAATATCTTATATATATTTACAAGAAATGTCTTCCCGGTATCACCTGGTTTATAGTTTTTATGTTATTATTTTCTATCCAACTTCATCAATTAACATGGTGTAAAAAGTAAACTTTATCTCCATGAAATTTTCAATTTCGTATTTAGCTATTTGTTTTAATAAGAATTTGTAAAGTATACAAGAAATCTATATCTAATAACTTTAGTAATTAGTAATTGTAACATTTATTTTCTTTTTCACATAAAAACAATCCTTTCGGCTGAGATATTAAACTAAGATCTATGGTGTCTCGTATTTTTTGTAAAGCTAACAGTAATGAATTTTGCTACGGATTTATTTCCTTTATTTCAAATAATTCCAGCAACGCACGCTTTGTTATAGTATTTTGCTAATTTGAATTACATTTATTCTGTTTAAGTATTGAACATTGAATATTTATTTACCTAAATAAAAAGTAGTCTAATATACCTTTCTAACAGTGAAAGAATTTTCAAAATCAGATCACTATTACCAGAGATTACCCCGAATATTCAAACTCACTAACTTCAACTTTTTAATATTGGAGTTTAATACATACGAATTCTACCAGTGTTAAGTCAGTCATGGGAGAATCACTTTATAGGTAGTATTAAATTTTTATTATAAAAATTAGTTCTTCTTGATTAGGCCACTGGAATACACAAAGACAAACATAACACTCACAGACATAATGCCTTAAATAAATAAATATTTATATAATAATTACTGTTAGTTATTATGTTATATATGTTAAAGCTTAATTCTGTTAAAATATATAAAATTAGCCAGAGTATTGACGAAAGGAGAAAATACGCACCCTTGTGCGTTTGTTAAAATCAAACGGACGTAGTATATTGTTAGGTAAAATATCATAAACTACAATACTAAGTCGAGGTAATTGAAAAAAATGTGTTCTAGAGTGTCTTCATCTAACCCACATTCACATATTGAGTTGTCCCGATCCTGAGATTTGCAAAATGGACTGCAGAGCACACGTCTACAGATAGATCCTCAGTCTAAATATATTAGATGCAGCGAACTTGCAACAGTCACGAAACTTATATGGCTATGGCTTACCTGGAATGTTGTTCTGAATGGAAGCATATGATTTGCCTGTAATTGGGTTTTATAGTGATCAAAATATCCAGCCTGGATAGCTTCTTTAGCGATAAGCTCCACAGCTTCATTACCCTGGATTACACTATGTCTTCGTATTCATGTCAGAACTACATAAATTCCTAAACAATGGCATTGATACAAATGGAACTGATGTTTCATTGAAATATGCCAAACATGTCAAAACAATATCAAAAGTATAGCTTTAATAAAAAAAAACCCTTTTTTTCTTTAATGCAAACAATTTCAATAATAAATTTAAAAAAAAAAAAACATTTTGCAGCAAATGGATTCTCAAGAAGAAGTGTGATGCTGAAAATAATGTCCATTATCGAGCCAGGCTTGTGGCTAAAGGTTATTCTCAAAAATATGGTGTGGACTATAGTGAAACACTTTCTCCTGTAGTGAGGCATAGAACGCTTAGGTTATTATTTGCTTTATCAGTGCAGATGAATCTAACTGTGACTCATCTTGATGTTAAAACCGCCTTCTTAAATGGTGAACTGTCAGAGACTATATATATGCAGAAACCGTTAGGTTACATCTGTACAAATGATAAAAAGATTCTAAAATTGAAGAAAGCTATATATGGTCTCAAACAGGCATCCCGAGCATGGCATAAGAAAGTGGATAGTTGTATGTTAGCTGGTGGTTATGTTAAATCTAAAATAGAACCATGTTTATATTTAAAATGTGTTGGGACTAGCAAAACCGTTGTGATATTGTATGTTGATGACTTTTTTGTGTTTTCAAATGACAATTGTGAAACTAATCATCTTAAGAACATGTTAGGTAAGAATTTTGTGTTAAAAGACTTAGGGATTGTAAAAGAATGTCTTAGCATGTCAGTTAATTTTGATAAACTAAATGGTATTGTTACCTTGAGTCAAGAGAGATATATTGATAAGTTTAATATGTCTGATTGTAAAACAGTTAATACTCCAATGGAAATAAATTTAAAGAGTAAAAAGGAGAAGCATGGTAATAGTCAGAGTCCCTATCAGCAACTAATTGGGAGCTCAATGTATTTAGTTGTGCTTACACGACCTGACATCGCTTATGCAGTCTCATATTTAAGTCAATTTAATAACTGTAATACTGAAAAACAATGGGTGTATGCTAAAAGAATATTAAGATATTTAAAAAAAGACAAAAGATGTAGGTTTAAAATATAGTAAATGTAAGAATGTTAATATTGAAGGATATGTTGATGCAGACTGGAGAAATGATGTTAATGATAGAAAATCATACTCAGGATTTTGTTATATGTTGTCAGGTTCTGTTATATCTTGGAGCTGTAGTAAACAAAAATGTATTGCACTCTCTAGTACAGAAGCAGAATGTGTATCAATATCAGAGGCCTGCAAAGAGGCAGTATATCTAAGAAATTTGCAATATGAAGTTACTAAAAGAATGTATTGTATTACCTTGTATAATGATAGTATGAGTGCTCAGAAATTGTTGCTAAACCCTGTATTCCATAATAAAACTAAGCATATTGATGTGAGATATCACTATAGCAGAGAAATGATAAATAAAAACATTGTTAGTTTATTTAATACCCTATAATAAGTGTATAAGGTTAATATGATCTATATTTTGAGTGGGAGTGTTGTTTTATTATAATATATATATAGATTTTTTGAGCCAGAAACACTACAGGGTGTCCCCAGAACATGCTACGAAATTATTATCATAATCTGGTCAGTAGTTTCGGCATGCATAGAGGACAAAGATACAAACATTGATTTTTATATATAAAGATTAGCTGTTCGTCCGAGCTTCATATGTGGTACTTAAATGTTTCATGTGTGTGTAAAAAATGAAACCAACACTTCCCTTATAACATACATTTTTATTGATTGGTTTTCAAAACATTTTCTTTTATAAAAACATTGTTCAGACGATTCCAAGTATAATAAAAAAAGTATTTTACATACATTCGGCAATTGATTTTTATCTTTATAGATTTAAAACTTGCCTTATTTGACCTTATATTGTGTAATATTAATGGCATATTGCATAAGACTATTTGTTAATTAAACACAAATAAAGTGGATTACAAATAACAATAACATGGGACATTAATTAGAGATGTCTCAAAAACTCCTTGAATGTTCTTGCCATTATTTTATTTGTATATAAAACAATTGTCTATATGATTATGGCACTAATATTGTATAATAACGTGGATTGGTACTAGAAACAAAAGAAGGATAAATAAAGTATTTCTTAAAAAAAAAATGAATGCTTGAATCACACGTGATTGACATAAAACTTTATAAGTATTTTTGATTTTGTAAATAAATAGTTTATCAAATCATTTAAAAGTTTTTTTACAAATCGATCAAAAATTTTTGAAAGATATATTAAATTTAATAATAATAAAAACGTACAATAGAATTAATTATGTTTAATTATATGGGCGCACGACCGTGCTGCCATCTGGTTTCACCGTATGTAAGTAACAAATTAAATCAAAATTTCATTATCTGTAGTGACTCTATCAGCTAATTCGAAACTTAAATAACACAGGAAATATTATTGGCAACTCTTTGTTATAAGGTAAATAAAACATAGAAAAGTACGAACAGATTACTATGATAAGTAACTCTCTCTCTCTCTCTCTCTTGGGATACTATGTCCCCAAACTGTCGGGGCAGAGGGCAGACATAATGCTTCTCCATCTCGATCTGTTGATGGCTTGACACTTCACCTCACTCCAAGCAAGCCCCATTTTCGCACACTCTGCAAGCACAGATCTTCGCCAGGTTTGTCTAGGACGACCACGTTTCCGCCTGCCTTGGGGATTCCAGTCCAATGCCTGATTAGGGATATGGCTGTTGTCCCTTCGCAAAGTGTGGCCGATCCAGGTCCATTTTCGATGTCGCACTTGATGGTCTATGGGATCTTCATGGCACATTTTCCACAAATCTACATTGCTGATTGTCTCTGGCCAGAAGATTCTCAATATATGACGTAGACTGCGGTTAACGAAAACTTGGAGCTGGTGTGCGAGATCTACGGTAGCCTTCCAGGTCTCACACCCATACAGCAAGACTGACTTGACGTTAGACGTTGAATATTTTCAGTTTCACTCTTCTAGAGAGGTACTTGGCTTGCTATAGGGGCCTAAGACACGCGAAAGCGCCCTTTGCTTTGGCAATCCGAGATGCAATGTCAAGCTCTGATCCTCCAGTCGGCGACACGACACTGCCAAGGTATGTGAAGTTGGAGACTGGTTCCACCACCTCTCCCCCAATTAAAAGTGGGATGTCAGTATTCGAACCTAGTCGCATATCCTTGCTCTCACTGATCGAACGAAACGCAACAATGCAAGCACTGTACTTCAAGTCAGTTTTATGTGAGAGGCTGGTACTAACCGGGGTGAGCTGACCCAGTCATGCTGAAACTAGTAATAGCTACAGCGTGGCTAATCCACCTATCGTAATGTATATGGCGTGGTTCAAACCTGCGGACATGGAAATGATATTCCACCGGACAAATCACTAGACCACCATACAACCACGATGTATATAGCGAAAAAGCCCGTCGTAGTGATTCGCATCTGCCGGTCGCGTTTCGGGTTCAGCCTGTGCATATCCAGCTTTTCGCAGGCCGGCATGACAGCGGCGACCCGTGATGGATAGTGTGTCAATCGGTGGTCGCCATTGTTTATAGATTGTACTGTGCTTACCATCAGGCTTAGTGCAGTCATTTTGCCGTGCCTACAATAAAAAAAAGTTCACAAATTGATTAACTATATAAATATATAAGATTTAATTATTTAGATTTTAGATAGTGAATCTTTTTTATTCGTAGGTTTTAGTCCTTGACCACAATCTAATCTAATTTTAAATGACGTGACCTAAGATAGTAAATATGCTAAACCTAAAGTGGAGAAATAGTTCTCAAATGCTACTATTGGAACACACCAAGAGATGCTTGGCAGCAGATATTCAACTTGAGGTTGGTAGCTAGCCACGCAAGCCAAGAAACCTACCATCATGCTATAGTTTCACCATTATATTTAACTTTACCGAAAGCTCCATTTCATCGGTAAAGATATGAACCTACGTCGATCGACGCGGTGTCCGTTATTAAATGAGCCATCACCGTTTTCATCTCCTGCACCTTTAGATCTCCGTGAAGTGTTCCTTCCAACGTTGACCTTTTACCAGTTAACTTTCTGATGTTGCAATCACTTTTCCATTCTTACTTTTAAGGGATCTCTTTTTTGGACATCCTCCACCTGCCAAGAATTTTGTAGCACGGTAAAGTTCTCTGATGTTGCAATCACTTTTCCATTCTTACTTTTAAGGGATCGCTTTTTTGGACATCCTCCACCTGCCAAGAATTTTGTAGCACGGTAAAGTTCTCGCATATTGCCTGTTGAAGCTGCAATCTGTGCTTGCCGTGCTAGGGTGTCGGCCCATCGTCGTTTGTCCTTACGGGAGCTGCGATAAATCGCCTTTCGCATAGTCCTGTATTAGCCCCTTAGATTTTCAGCACTTTCCACATTGTGTTCCGCAAGCATTTGCATTTTTATGTCTCGTCTTTTGTTAATAAGGTCCCACGTCCTTTGCGACATTCAATCTTTTCTCTTTGGTGCTCGATAGCCAAGAACAGTGGAGCTGGTTTCTACATACACCGTCTTAATATTAGCCCACTCGGTGTTGATATTATCTTCAGTCGTCATATTCAGGCATGAGAATCGGTTGCGCAACTCAAGGCAAATCTTGTCACGGATTTCTGGGACCTTCAGCTTTGACGTATCGGGTTTCTTACCAATTTTCTCT
>MU161300.1:17010-45469 GCA_015888305.1 Antheraea pernyi | reverse complement strand
GATTCTGGTAACACCACCACAGACAAAAAAGTTACGATACTCTCCAGATTAATTTGCAATAATCGAAACGGCATTAAAAACACGTCTACCCCTAAAATGGTGACGACTGTACCACAATTCCACATTCAATTATTTTTTCACTTAAAGCAGCAGTAAAAATGCATACAAAAATTGTAATCTTATGCTATACGATACATGCAAATATGCACTTAAATATACATATTACAAAGTAAGGCCATAGAGGCAGTCCTTCTGTTTATACTCAGTACCTTCTCATTCTTAGACATACTACAGCATTTGGCGGATCGCTTTACGCATACGCATGGTACGGCGAGCTATCATGCAGTATTGCACGTATCACGCAATATTACATGTATCACGCAACATTACACGTATCACGCAATATTGCACGTATCACGCAGTATTACATTTATCACGCAATATTGCACGTCTCACGCAGTATTGCAAGTTTTCTCATTTACTCCGCACAGTAATCTATTACGTATCAGTAATGTTACTACTATACGTTAATCACGTAATACGTCACGGGATCTTTAATTTGTAGGTTAATTTTAGACTTTCAAGCCACTTGATAAATCCGTCTGAAATCACCTTTCATTAACATACTTTTATACACACAAAATCTAAATTAAATGACGATAATATATTAGTTTTGAGCTTAAAAAATATATAATTATACACTTAACGCTTACAAGTTATGACTAATTAAAAAAAAGTATTCTGTTTTGTGATGGATTCGTTTGTGATAAACGTTTCATATTAAAAAATAGCATCATAAGAAAATAATAAGGAATGTGTTTGAAATTTCTTTACTTATTAACAAATTGAATATTGATTTTAAAAGCATCGTCTTTTCGCGTGTTATATTTCTTTTTCCTTAAACTCTAGCGATGTTATTACAAAATGTTAAATACGTATTGAACCCTGGCTTTAAAAAGGTCTCATATTAAATGCACCGCGGTCGCCGAATGTTCGCCATCTCGGTCTTTTGTCTCGTTTTGGTTACGTTAGGTTAGACTTGTGAAAAAGGATAACGCGAACTTGCCTCGGGCGAGCGCGGTGCATTTATTAGGAAACTTTTTTAAACCAAGTATATAATACGTATTTAACTTTTTTGTAATAACACGGTATATATTTTAAAAATATACATATAGGTGTATTTTATTAACCTTTAGAAATGCATCAATTATTAAGGCAGTATATTAGCATTAGCAAAATTAATTCAATATTAAAATCGACTATTTTGTTATTAATTTTAATTCATACTTTTTAAGTGACAAGAGACTGACAAAACTAAATTAAAACTACTGAAAAGTAAATGAAACGATTTCATTTAAAATCGAATACGTCGAATACATAATACTATCATTCACAAAATTGTATAAATGTAACATTACCATTTGTATTACATTCGAATACAGATATTAAATTTGTCCAAATGAAATATGTATAAAAAGCATTTAAATTATTTACATCTTACGAAATTCACTGTGAGATTATCAGTTTCATTTCTATTCGACTTCCTTAAGATTTTCATATAGAAAATGTAAAATTGATATTACAATAAATATTTAATATAATTTGAGAAGTAATATTAAAAAGAGATTCTTGCTAAAAAAAATGAATAAATGAAACGCATGTACAGAAATTAAACATAACTTTGTTACTGCTGTTTATATTCGAGGAATTATCATAAGTTATAATTCATTAATTATTTCATCATTTACTGACTTACACTTTAATTCCGCGTAAAAAGTTCAAGTGACAAAAAACAGAAATTTTAATGGAAGCAGAGACGAGATATTCAAATTAAATGAGAGTTCTGTTAATCGATTCAAATCGATATTAAATCGTCAAAGTAAGAGAGAAATATTGTTTCATATAATTAAATTTTTATTCAAGATTTCCGGAAAGAATTTAATCAATTTATTTTTCTACTATGACATCATTCCGTACATATCAATCGTTTTCGATTCCGATCATTAAAGAATAATATGGAATATTCTGGAAAAATGGTCTACACGATAGAAAAAACTGCTCAGAAATACGATATTATATTATAACAAAGAGGCATAATGTTTGCCAAACATTTTGTATCGTTAAATTTCGCCGTTGTGTAAAGCGATTTTCCAGTTTCTTTTTCATAAAAGCTAATGTTTTAGTGAAACTTTTGATTTCAGTGAAGCAATTTCCCTTTTTTTTTGCGTTTTAATAAAGATTCAACAATGTATATTAAAGTTTAATTCAAAAGAACGTCTTAATTTCCCCGTCAGGGTAAAACCGTTATAATGCACAGATAAATATAATTTACCCGAATTTTATGTCTTTTAATATTTCATTTGAATTTGTACCTTATTCACTTGAGATTCAGGGGTAATCTTTAAGGATTTGAGGGTACGTTTTATGTCAGATGCTGAGGACAGCGATAGGAGGAGCGTCCGGGTCTGGTGGAGTCGGTTTCAACTGTCGTCACGCCCGCGGTACTGGCTTCATGTCAGCTAAACGATCCTTGTATTCAGTGAGAAGCTCCCTGTAAGGTTTAAGAATATTTTTGTTTTCACTTTGACCTTGAATATGACATTTAATAATATCCAAAAGAACGTCTTAATTTCCCCGTCAGGGTAAAACCGTTATAATGCACAGATAAATATAATTTACCCGAATTTTATGTCTTTTAATATTTCATTTGAATTTGTACCTTATTCACTTGAGATTCAGGGGTAATCTTTAAATATTTGAGGGTACGTTTTATGTCAGATGCTGAGGACAGCGATAGGAGGAGCGTCCGGGTCTGGTGGTGTCGGTTTCAACTGCCGTCACGCCCGCGGTACTGGCTTCATGTCAGCTAAACGATCCTTGTATTCAGTGAGAAGCTCCCTGTAAGGTTTACGAATATTTTTGTTTTCACTTTGACCTTGAATTTTGCAGAGACATCGTGAATAATATCTAATATCGTGGTGGTCTAGTGGTTTGATCGGCATGTACCAATGAATTTTTCATAATTCGTTGACATTTACTAATTTCAATTAGGAAAACATCGTGAGGATACCTGAACTTGAAATATGTTTTGCATTAGCATTGTATGTGGGAAAACGTACAACTATGGATTTCTCAGAGATTGAAATCGCCAGTACGTGATTACGTCCATATCTTCCTTCGTGAAGAGGCTTATGGCCCTGCAGTGGGTTCTCTTTGATGATGAAACAATATTTGTTAAAATCTATACGTAGTGCGTGTGAGTGCGTGAATGCGTGCGTGCGTACGTACTTACGTGCGTAAATGTTATATATGCGTGTGTACATTGTATTAGTTATTTATTCAGTTTTAGTTAGGTAATGTGGTAGCTGAGGACTGTCTTTGTGAATTGATTCGTTACTTTATTAAGTGTGTAAATGTACGGACCTTAGATTTTTTAGACTTTTGAATTGCAGTGAAACGTTTTCATTATTCATCAATCACTTTTAAACAGCTCTATCTAGCTCAATGAACTAGAAACAAAGAAAGCGAGAAGAATCTCACTGTTCTGCAATACCCAAAGCTTGCCTTTGAGACACTACTCGGATGAGAATTTCAAAACTCTCTCCCATAAGTTTAACTTCAATGATATAGTCTTACTTGTATATAAGTGGGTCCATGTTCCTGGCTAACATGTACAGTAGCCACCAGTCACCGAGGTCTGTGTTCTGAGACACTATGACTGCAGTGCGCCGCTCCAGGGTCCGCGACCTGGCGTGCAACAGCCTCGGTCTTATCGAAGGCACGAACACTATCAACAATCTGTGAAAATGCAAAAAACGCTCAATTCTGATTATTTGGACTGATATGATAACACTGTATGCCTATACAGTTGCAGTAAAATTGACTTTACTTAAATTGAATCAATCTTGGCAATAAATCAGAAGTACGTAATTCAATTTAGGCCTTATAGACGACAAAACTACCACCGGTTCGGAAAACAGCCCAGTCATTGAAAATAACCCGTTTTTTATATCATAGGAAGCAAACGAACAGGCGGGTCACCTGATGTGAAGTGATCACGGCCATCCATAGACACTAACAACACCAGGGAATTCGCAAGTGCGTTGCCAGCGTATATTTGAAGGGAAGGGAGGGGGAGGGGAGATGGTCCTCCGGCGCTCTCACTGACCGAACTAAACGCAACAATGCAAGCACAGTTACAGTTACAAACAGTTACAACAGACAGTTACAAACATTCGTTTTTTATGAATGCACAGAGACGGGCGTCATTTCCAGACGTCACCATCGTTCACCCTATAATAGTCTTTAGACATTAAAACCCGCTTACTGTGGCGCTTAAACTCACTATCCGGCAAATCGGTAATGTGCTTTGGGATTTTGTTATAAATCCTAACTCTATTACTTAAAAAACGGTTATTGGTCTTAGTGACCCTGAAATATGGAATTACTAATCTGTTACTGTTTTTAGTACTTGGATTATGTTACTTTTTTACCAAATCCAGCTAACCTGTATTTTTGTGGACATGCGTTGGATTAACAAGAATATATTTGGAGCGCAGAGTTAAGACGCCGAATTACTGTAACTTAGTCTTTAATGAATGATAAATATATCAACCGTCGACGAAGGAACGAGTTTTCAAATATTTTTATTGTTTCAGTTACTAATATTTCGCTGTCTCTCTATTACTAGTTTTAGGCGTAACTTTTTCAGGTGCACTCGGACAAATAAAATCAAACGAAATCAAAAATTTGTTGTTGCAGTAAGACGTGTAGGGTAAGTGCAGTAAGACAATCTATTCCAGGTGGAAATACAAAATAAATTCCACTATAATATTTAACGACGGATTTCCGAAAAATTACGCCTTCTTCAAACAAATTTGTATTCTGGTAGGGACATATTATATAACACATTATATAACTGACACTCTGTAATATTTAAAGAAAGCGATGAATGAATAAGAGTAGACAATCTCACCTGTAGACGATGAGCATCGCAAGAATGATTGCGAGGATGATGTACCAGAACCATAGGAAAATGTATGTCTTCTCGTTGACAATGTTCAGCGGCAGGATGCAGAGGATATCGTGCGTTTGAATACTTCCGGAAGGACCATATTTATAGAACGTGCACTTTGTCATACGCGGGAATACGTAAATCATCGGATCGAATCTGAAACAGTCGAAGATATATTTTGAAGTGAAAACTTCTGTCGACGCGTTGTTTATAATTTTTAATTTCGCGTCATGACATCCTAGTAAGCTTGAAAAACCGTATTGCGCTTGCGCGACTTACGTCAGACTAACGACCTGTGTACTACATGAATCATCATTACATAGTATAAAACAAAGTCCCATACCGCGTCTGTCTGTCTGTCTGTTCGCGATAAACTCAAAAACTACCGAACTGATTTTCGTTCGGTTTTCACCGGTGGATAGAGTGATTAATGAGGAACGTTTCAGTATATAATTTGTCCAGGATTTTTTCATAATCAGGGCGGGACAACGTCTGCCGTGCCCGCTAGTATTATATATATTGTATTAATATCTTGTACCGAGATTGTGCAGCCCATCACACCTTTGATTAATTAATAAACTATATAAAAATATATAATTATTATAGAACTAATAATTTTTAGAGGAAATTTCATACGTTATATGTAGTTGGAATTGTTTTGGAACGTGGTCAAGTCACGTACTTAGCTAGTTATTCACTATTAAAGAACAATTTCAACAACAACAACAAAAAATGTGACCGGCGAGGGATAGTTTATCTACAGTCATTTTGCCGTGCTATATTTAAAAAAAATGATACACCGCAGTTTCTCTTTCTAAGCGTTTCGTCTTCCAACTAAGTAAGCTTACAATTAAGTACCTCTCTTCTTGCGGCATCTCGCCGTATCCCAGCACCCTGGTACCATACGTCCAGAACTCTCCATTGAAAAATTCATTCATCATCCACATCTGCAGCACAATGTTGACGAAACATAGAAGCTCGCAACCCCAATAACGCAGCGCGTACATCTTATGCATCTGGGGGAAAAAAATTATGATTTAAAATCAAATTTTACAAGTCCAAAACATGAGTTAATTTACTAAATCGATTATTTAAATGATCATTACAAACCGTAAATAATTGCAGAAACTATTATAGTAATTTTATTAATAAAAGTTCTTAGAGACGAAAATCATTTTCTTAATGTTTAAGGAAATTCCAAAACCATAAAGGTTTAAGTTCTATACAAACGAATCTAGACCATATAATGCACTGATCGACTGACTTTCGTAGCATAGTTAAAAAAACCGTATTTATTAAGAAATTTGACAAACTTGAACAATAGCAAATTTTGTACTGTAAAATTATTATAGTAAAATATTGACTACGTATTTAAAAACATGATCTGCAATTTTGAGACCAAACAAAGTCTTAAAAAACCGAGGAGTTATGACCATGAGTTATCTTTTTTTACTTTTTTTTTTTGGGCAACCAATCTTCTGGTATATTAATACTGTCTCATTGTAGAGTAGTTTTTTAAAAGCTCTTTGCGACCATTTCATTGTTCTAAAGAAAAAGTTCTAAAGAATTTTATGGTAAATCAGAATCCATGCTCCGTGGTATTATTTACCATTCATTTCACTTGCGTACAATAACCAAACTATATTACGTAAAACACCTCTAATATTGCAAAATGCAGTATCAAATAACCCAAGATTTTCAATATTATGTATTCTAATCTTCTATTTTATGATACAGAACATTCCAAGATCCCGCCAAGAACTCGTAAAGTTATCCTGTATAGGGGATTATAGACAAATTAACGACCAAAATAATCAAAACTATTCCCGATTTGGTTTCGGTTATTCCCGAAGATGCATTATACGTAGCACCGTCGTCCATTACTAGAATTCCTTATGAGTCGACAACCGCTTAATGTCTGATGTTCGAACCAACTTTCCATTTGACCTAATTGACTCTGCATTCCTTTGATAACCGCACAATCGTTCTATCTTATTCACTCTATCCAATATACCTTATCGTATAAAAGAGATGACTGTCATCTTACGGAGTTGCAACTTTATTGAGAGCACATCCATCAGCTGTTTTATTTGCAATAGGAAAAGTGATATTTTTTTTAAATATATTTTGGCCACAGTCTTGTCTGACGTTAAATGACGACGTGGTCTAAGATAGTAAAAACGTTAAACTTAGAAGAGACTAGCATTCGAGCGCAACTACCGGAATAGACCAGCAGGTGCTTAGCGACAGTTTTTCAATTTGAGGATGGTAGCTAGCCAAGTGTTCTTGGGAAAATCCTACCACCTTGCTATGGTTTGTTGCAAGGATTCACTAAAAATTAAAACACTATTAATTAAGCCCCCATCGCTTCCGTTCGCTTTATTTCCATGTTATATATTTTAAAGGTCAAACTGAAATACAAAATATAATGCATTCTCTATATCATTTCACATAGAGACAACGTTAAATGAACCACTGTTTACAGAATTACGCTCGGCGATTGTAAGCGTCGGGTGGCCAGTTATCGACCTCTTGTTTGGGTTATCACACGATATCGTATTTGCAACACAGAAATCCACTGATATCCGAGACCAACGCCACTGTAGATGATTGCAAATGTATCACAAGACTCTTTTCATTTTACTTACAATATGCTGCAGTACAATTACAGATCTGTATTCGTACAACATTACATTGAATTTATATGAAAATTCGTGTGTAATTTTAATTTATTCAATAAATAAACGTTAGGCTCATAATTATGCAACCGGGAGTTTTGTGGCGGAATCTTGGAACGTCATGTAGTGAATTTTATATTTTATTCATAATCTTGTGTTATTTGGCTGTGTATATTTTGTAATATTGATGGTGTTTTACGTAATACCGTTTGATTATCGTGCACGAGTAAATTGGGTGGGAATTAACACTACGGAGCATGGATTCTGACTTGCCGCAAAAACTTCTTGGAAAGTTCTAACTACCATATTGTTAGTTTATTTAAATGATCGCAAGATGCTTGTAATATTCTATTCGACAATGGCAGTAACTATCTACTAGAAAATTAGTGGCAAAAAAAAATGTAACCTCTTCGATTTTATACGAGATCTCTTAATTTGGATCACAGAATACTATAGCTAAATAACAGCTGTATCGAATAACGCTATTGTGTTTATTTCACTAAGACTACAAAGTACAAAGATTACAAAGTATTGACAATTGTTCTGCAATTTCTTTTTTTTATTATTTTATTTTACGCTAGCGACCGCTTCGTCTACTTTTGTGTCTTCGAATCTTCTTCTTTAGATGAAGATACAACATTTACAATATTTTAAATTTCAAAAGATACGAAGTAGAAATAAAGTAAATTTTCAAAAAAAAGTATTAACCGACTTCAATATCAATCAAAAACCCATAAGGCACTAAAAAGCGGAAAATAAATAGTTTATCAAATTTAAAGCATATGAATATGTGTGCTACCTGGAGATGTACTGGAAGTCGGTACCAACCAAAATTTTTGTATTACAGAGACGCGAGAGTGGACTTAAACTTTGTACCTGTAGATGATATGATTTTCGGTTTGGTTGGCACCGACTTCCAATACATCTCTAGGTAGCACACATATTCATATGTTTTATTTTTTTTGGTTAATTTGATAAACTATTTATTTTCCGCTTTTTAGTGCCTTATGGGTTTTTGATTGATATTGAAGTCGGTTAATACTTTTTTTTGAAAATTTACTTTATTTTTCCATTTTTAGTGTACATAAATATATTTTACTAGCAGTGCCCGCGAACTCCGTTCCGCCTTAAGTATATTAAAATATGCGCATTTTTGCGGTATGGTATCTATCGGTATGGTATGCGATATGGTTTCAATTGGTTGTACAATAAGTAACGTTTGGTACGAACGCAACCTTTTCAGTAATCCGCGATAGTTTCTACCACCAACTCGGCTACCATCGCTTCACACATTATACACCTTAAGTAATGTAATTACAATGCTTGCGTCATGTTGCAACACAGCAACGAACATAAGCACAATAGGCTCCTAAGAATTGAAGAATTTTTTTAATAATATTGGTGGCAAACGAACATACGGGTCACCTGATGGTAAGTGATCACGGCCGCCCATGGACAATTGCGACACGAGAGGAAACACAGATGCGTTGCCGGCCCTTAAGAAAGGAGTAGGCTCGTTTAAGTGACGGCTGCAGACCAGTAGTTAGGAATACTGGCTTTAATTTTATATTAATCAAATTATATTAACGGTGGTAGAGCCACGCTGAAGCTATTAATGGTTCCAGCATGACTGTGTCGGCTCGTCCGGGGTACTGCCACCCGACGTGAAGTAACAGTGTTGACAATGTTGCGTTTCGTTCGGTGAGTGAGACCGCCGGAAGCCCAACTCCCCTCCGCTTCCCCCTTCCCTTACTCCCCCTCCCCATAAGACAGGTTGGCAACGCACTTGCAGGTGTATATGGACGATGGTGATCACTTAACATCAGGTCACCCACCTGTCCGTTTGCCTCCTATAATATAAAAAAAAGTGTGTGCGTACAAAGTACACATGTCAGAAGTGAAACTTCTTTGGCGAACTAATTTATAAGTCTTGTTTATATTTATACAAACAAGAAAAAAGAATAAAAAGTTTATTTATTTATTTAATCTGCGTTTACTGCAAATGACGTCACTTCCTTTGCATACCTGCGTGACGTTACATCTGTAAAAATTTTACCCTCATGCGCCTAAAGAAGTTTCACTTCAAAAATATTGACTACAAAATTATCTCACCGATGACGTAAAATGTTTTTATCACATACTGTGTGACCTTATTTAAAATACAATGCGCATTTAAAAACAACAAAAAAAGTTCAGTCTAAAACATCAAACTCGGAAGCGATTCATACATTTACGTTTTGTTTCTACGATGAAACAACAATACATATAAGATGTATCAAATTTTGCATACACAAATTTAGTTTTACGAGTAACAATATTGGGACTTGACACGAAACTGTCTTAAAATCGCAATCGCATCTAGCACTTTGTGTAATATACGTCGTTGACAGATGCATCAGTTACCCCTTCGCAACTACACACGACTGCACCTGGCGTGTTTTTGTTCACACCTCACATGCCTGATGCCCACGACATTATTTAGGTGCTGCTTTTTATTATTTGCAGGGTTGTCTTTTATCTTCTCATTTATAAAAAAGTTTTAACGTTGCTACTTAACCCCTATAAGCCATTATTTACAGGCTTTAAGTTATCTCTGTCAAATTTTATAACTAATTAGTTACTGTGTGTATCGCCTTATCTTCCCCCATACTCATCAGTTCAACATAACGTCGACTCCTGTTTAAAAAAAGGTCCACGTCCAGTGAGACGACCAGTAATTGTCGCTTAATTGCATATGACAATGAGGTGAATGACAGTTCAGCAGCGCTGCGGTGCGCACGCACAGCCATCCATCACTCATTACCGCATCATAAAGAGTGTTATTAGTGAAGCATTGCATATGGCTGATACAACACCTAATATTTATACAATACGTGTACTCATTTAATGGGGTTCGCGACACAATAAACTTATAGTAGACGGGTTTCCTTCTATTAAGTCGCTGACAATTCTTATATAGGAAATATGATATAGCTTAGTTAATAGTGTGTTCGGATACCGTATCGACCGACGTTGGTTCGAATCCTTACAACTGAATCGGAACTTTCGGTGGAGTAAAATATCATCATAAAACCATGGTTAGATGGCACCCTCAAGTTGAAATTCTGTCACCAAGCACTTTTTGGTGTATTCCGACAGCTGTAATTAAGAGCCACTCCAGGTTTAACATGTTTAACAGGTCTTAGACTACATCGTCATTTAAGATCAGATGAGATTGTGGTGAAAATCTAAAACCCAATTTAACATATTAAAAAACAATAACTGTGAAGCAAACGTAATAAAACCTTGGCCGCTGTGTTGTGCCATAATTTTTACCCGTCTGGCTTAGACCACCTTGGAGATAAAAATATGTCGCAATTATAATTATGTGTACCGACAGCTGTAATAGACTCACTCCGTCTTAGCTTGTTAAACATAAACACTTAAAATTTGATAAAATTGTAGTAAAATTCTAAAACCTATAATAGCCCAAAGATTGTCGATCTCAGTCAGGTGGTACCAGTCACCTTCAGCCTCGATCATCTATAATACTAATATTCTGCCACCTGAGACACAGGATTACCTAGTTTAGGTGACAGCGGTCATATGTAGAATTCATCAATTTTTAATATACTTTTGATAGTTTGCGGTCCATAGTTCTAGTTAGATAAATTGTATAATAATATTTTTTATAAGTTTCTGATTTATAGTCAACCTCTTCCCTATTGTTGTTTTAGCATATTATATATTATCTGTAAAAAGTTATAATTACTTGTAAAAAAATAATATAACAGCACCGTATTGTATTGTATTGCATACAAAATAAATAAATAAATAAATAAAATATTCTAAAGCTGAAGAGTTTGTTCGCTCGAACGCGCTAATTATATTCGGATTCAAAAAAATATTTCAGTGTTAGATACCTCATTTATCGAGGAAGGCTATATCTATTATCACGCTAAGACCAATAGGAGCGGAGCACCAATGAAGAATGTTTCAAAATGGGGGTAAACGTAGGTATTATTTAAAAATATTTTCACCTTCTACGTAAACGAAGTCGCGGGCAGAAGCTAGTCTAGTTATAGACATCCATCAGTGTATCTAGTTACGAGTTAGTATAGAGGTCAGAATATGATTGTCACTTTCGCACGTGGGTATTAAAGCGTTCGACGGTCCATCTGCAGAGGATCTCTATTTACGCGTATGCACAACTACTCGCCATTATTTACCAAAGTATGGTTCGCGACCAACTGGTGGGAGACGAGTAAGTATTGGGTGGACTATTAGGAGCAGTTCGAGTACTACGTAAGCAGTAATTTTGTAATTTCTGACCGCCCCCTCTACCTGGCTAGCAAAAGTGAGCAAAGCTCTTAGCCTGAGTATGCTCTATAGTGCTACAAGTTCGTCGATCTTAATAAAAATTCACATCTTGTCCATAACCGATTACAATGAAAGTTTATATTCACGTCTGTATCGCTATATCAGTCAGACTGACAGTCCGGCAATCAGTTTCCATCGATCGTGTCGCGCAAAAAATATTAATACAATATTATTATAAAGACACTCCTCATGTCGATATTTCATTTGGGTTCTGTAGGTTTTTGAAGTTAAATTTCTTAGGTCAAGTTCAGGAAAAATTTCGTTACGCGTTAAACGTAAGGTTTGTTTGTATATGTGTGTACGTGTAAGTTTGTGTACTAACGAACCCTTTTATTGATCCTTAGAGTTTGAAGATAGGGGTGGTAGCTATACTTAGCAGGCAATAACCTTGCACGATAAAATTGAAATATTTCGATGTGCGGTTCAACTTTCTTGCATAAACATAATTCACGCGTTTGTCGATATAAAATCTTTTACATACCATAAATGGATAACAATTAAATGATATATTGCTGCTTTAAATCAACAGGGCTCACAAATATAACGTAAGCCAAAGTTTTAATCTGCAGAAAACAGATCGAATGGCTGCCAGCCAACTGCGTTGTTTCGAGATGCAGCTTGAGCTCGTCAGATATAACTTGTATGAGGGTATGTTGTCTCGTTCCGATACAAGGTTACTGTTGCGACCTTTACAATAGAATAAAATATTTTGAACGCTTGACAAATTTCTGAAACATTTTGGACCTATATTCTGATAAGAGGTATGTCTCTCTATGTCGCCTTCTGTACTCGTTACAACGTGTATGCAAAAATTTATGATGATCAGTTGAGTTGTTAAGGCATAAGAGCGTAGCAAACAGTCAAACAAACTCCCTTTTGCATATATATATAATATTTCTAAGAATTATTTATTTATTATTAGTATTATATTTTATTTATTATAAAAATGTATACCAAATAAAACGACTTCGTAAGTTTGAACAAAACCGCATTTTTAGCTAGTATTATCCAGTTAGAAACATAACTAAAGTTGTGATTATCTCAAGAGAAAAACTAATCTGAGCGCTTAATTACCCGCTGGTAGATACGCGCTTGCGTAACACTTGCATGCACTCTCCGAATCCGTTCTAAATACACCAACATAAACACGGAAAGACAGAAATTTATTGATTTAAGAATCGTAACATTTATATGATTGATTATTTTAATTAATAAAATATGGGTAGAACTAAAATATGTATTACCCGCGGCTTCGAACATATTAATATAGATTTGAGTTAACACTCTGAAACAGTACCGTTTCGAGATCAAAGGTATGCAATTTTTTGTACCTCTAACAACGTGTATTCAAAATTTCATGACAATTGGTTGAATAGTTAAGACGTGAAAGCGTAACAAACAAACTTTCGTACGCATATTCAACATTAGTTAGAGTCCTTTCCGTACAATAACAAAGTCGAAAATCTACTGAGTTGTACCGATTGACTGGACACGACGTAACTTTCAAAATAAAATAGGTTAATAGGCTTTTTAAAGTCAAAACTTAACTCACGGTTTGTTTTAAACGATCGCTTTTTGTGTCATAGATTACATGAATTTACAGAGTTGTCATTCGTTGTTGGGTGTTTTTTCTACATAACGCTGCTAGTCTTAGATAAAATGTGCAAGTATGATGAAAAGAAATAGTTATATGTTACTTAGATACGGGCGGATTGACGGGACAGCCGTCAAAAATGAGCTAGCTAGCCAAGTTTTAACAAGGCGCTGTCGAAGCGCTTACGATGTATCTATAGTTTTTTAGTTATAATATCATTGGGAAGGACCTTTGCAGCTTTACTGGGATTAATAACGAGCATGGAAGACACTCGCCGAAATAATAACCGGCGCCACGGTACCAAAGTTGCCGAAACTCGACTTGAACTGTTGCCTTGCGTTCAATTAATTCCAACTAATTATCAAGTGAGCTAACTATCCATACGTTTATACAATAATAGCTAAACTGGCCACATGTTGCTGTGATTCAGTTATTGAAAAAGAAATTCAAAATTAAAACGTGGCTCCATCTATGACATATCTGTAACAGTCGGTCCTACAGTATTCTGACAACAAACTAATGTAAAGCGCCATCTGTTCGGGACTGATGAATTACAATTAATAACAATAATCAACATTGACAATCATTTAATTTGTAATTGAAAAATATTGAGGCTATTAATCGAAATATATAATACATTATCCTATCTCTCATGTTGGACCAAATTATACATGAATGCCAACTTTCATAAAGATCTCTTGAGTAGTCCTGGAGTTCATCGTGCGACAAACATAATCACACTAGATTTTTATATATTAACATCTTTTTTTTCTCTCGAACTGACTACGCTATTGACCTAGCAAGGTCTTCACAGCTTCACCGCACTACTTTTTTATTTTTTTTTATTTAGTGTTTCGAAAATTTTAACTAAGTGTAACTAGGAAAAAAAGAATATACTTTATTTACCTGCTAGTGAATACAGTGTCATTGTGTCACTTAGCAGCGTGCTTAAGGACTCAATTTCAAAGACCTACATAAAATTGAGGAAACTACTCTAGAATTAAAATTAGTTGAAGAAAACAATACACGATATTAAATGTACATGATATGTATAAAAACTACATAAATCATGGCATGTTAAAGAATAAATAATATAACTATTAAATATTTGTTTATAAAAACATTTACCACAGGTGAAGAACAAGTTAGGAATACATTCTCACCGATTTTTTATATATAAAAATTATTCGTAATGTTATTCAACAAACGAGAACCTTTTGACTTGACACGAACAATCGACTAAAACAGTTGATAATTGACAACTAGCCAACAAACCTACAAACACCACTATTTACCAACAAATGTGTACACCATAATGGTTCGATGTCTTTGACAATTCACAAATAAAAATCCATTTCAGTCATATGTGCAATCAAACCCATTCATTTTATCAACCAGTCATTTTGAAAATACATCTTTTATACTGTACTCCGCGAAATCCTATTTCATGTAATGCGGAACCCTACATATTTCATTGTCGAACGAAACATCTTGACCACTTGGTGGTACCGGTCTGCAAGCCAGATGTTTTCGGCCCCAGCGAAGTTTTTGCTAACACCGAAAAAAGTAGACGTAAATGAACGTTTCCTAATTTCAACCTTATTACAACCGTCATAAGATTTAAAATGAAATCAGAATAAAATTAATCGGCTACAATAAGTTCAAAATAATTTTTGACCCTCCAAAAATCTACAAACCTATTCGTAGAAACAGAGAATACCTTGTAGGATTAATATATTTTTGAAATTTCATATATATTTTCTCTGACCAAATTTTAGCACACACTTCATTTAGACAAACACAATGACTACCCGAATCGTGAAATGCTCAACTCAACTGTATGTTTTTACAACATGCTCAACTGTATGTTTTTAAATTCCTCAATGAGACGGCTTATTGTAGGAAATGTGCTCTTTAAAAGTAAAAAAATGTTACCAAAATATTTGTGATGCAAGTTACATAAAACGTTTTCGCTGCGCGTAAATACGCTCTTTTGCAATACACTGTCTAGACCCTTCAAGCTGAAAACCAAATACCTAGGTCATACACATGCCTAAAGTCTATGTAGCATATATTATTATTATACATATTACGACAAGATTACACAAAGGGCTTTATGTAGACAAGTGTAGATACATAAGCGGTGTGTCAAGGAGATCCGGCGGCAAGCTCTGAACGTGTTATTCGACCGCGCTTTATGTAAGACATTCAAGTAGATACAATTATACAGATAATAATTAAAAAAAATAATTGCAAATATTTTCATGTAGGTCAAAGAAACTTATATAGAGCTTATAAGAACAGGTGAGTCGCCTTCAGTCGTTTTACTTGACCGACATTTATTATATTCAACTTACAATATCGGTATACGCAATCAACTGTGCGAATAGTTGTCAACTGGCTATTGGAGGCGGAGCTTTATCTGTACGATTCTTCTATGATTGTATTAGTTTAATATCTTTGAATATAAAATATTATTAAAAGCGAATGCGGTAGTATGCGAATGCGAATCAAATAACTTTAATCAGATAAAGTTATAATGAACTCTGAAGTCATGCTTTAGTAATATAAATTAAAATTATATACTAGAAAATATCTGATAAAACTTAAAATATCTAATACTGATTTAATTTTTTCTCCAAATATCTTCGAGCATAGGTGTTTCTACCTATATAGAGTAGTAGGTTTATAGTAGGTAACCAATAAATAATATTATATGTAATTATAATATTGTATATCTACCTTTTAAATGTTATTATTAATTCATTTATTTATTGCATTTAATTATAATAAAACATATTTAATTTAACTGATTCACTTGCCAGACGCATCAACAGCATTATGATGTAAGCTATTTGTAATGTTAAATGACTCAAACCAAAGGAATATTGCATCATTTTCCCTGATGACATTTAATTAAATTCGCAAAATGTTAACACACTATATCTCAATACCTTATTTGGCAGACATTCGTGCCAATTCTGATAAAAAAATAGATATGATAAAATCCAGTTTTCTAACATGCATCAACAACAACATCGCCTTAGCAACATCGGAGTGATCTAAAGGTATTAAGCCACTTTAGCCTACGTATTATGAAAAGAAATCATATCTATAGTATATTATATATGATCGAATTAGATCAAAAATATTTTAATCAATTTAGGTCCTAAGAAGACGCTTATGAACGTCAAAACTACCACCGGTTCGGTTTGTAGTCCGGTGAAGCTGTTAAGACCTTGCATGGTCAATAGCGTAGTAAGTTCGAAAAAAAAAAAAGTTATTGATAGATTAAATTATCAATAGTACTTTTAGAAACTGGAAAAATAAATATCAACAAATTTTAATGAAGAATACCACCGGTTCGGGCAAACAATCCACTCATCGAGAAGAACCGGCAACAAACTCGATCTGGTTTATCTTTACACCATACATATGTTTAAAAACATAGATACATTAATTTTTACGGATGCCCAGAGAGGGATGTCTTGTCCAGTCATCGCCAATGTAATCTTTGAATACGTAACCCTATTAAAATACAGAGTAGTGTTAAGGGTTGATAACAATCCGTTGCCAGATATGAGTTTAAAGTAAACGAATCAATCAATCAATAACTGAAGCGATGATGGCTAAATTGACGATATCGATAGACGTAGATTCGAATCCTTATGACTGCGTCGGAGCTTTCGTTGAAGGAGAACATCGTGATGAAAGTATGGCATGGTGCCATCTATACTAATATTATAAAGAGGTAAAGTTTGTGAATTTGTAAGTTTGTGACGTTGTAGGGGGTAATCCCAGGAACTACTGGTCCGATTTGAAAAATTTTTTCAGTGTAATATAGTTGACACATTTTTATTAGCTGGTTAAGAAGCTTTCACATTTTTTATTTACAGAAATCAATAGTTCCCCTTTTTTTCTGAAAGTAACTCTTGGTTTCTACACAGTAAATATATAGCAATAATATATGTAAACCAAATGCAGAACAATCGATTCCAAGTTTTGTTTGTGAAATTCTTTTCTAAAGTTTAATCGAGGAATCAGAGTACCCACTACATTATATATTCGTTCAGAATTAAATTACCATCTGTTTGCCTAAAATTTCCCATTGGAAATTGACGACAGCATTGTTATAAAGAATTACTATTTGAAACTTCGATCAACAATAACTAGATATCGGGTCGGCGCGAAAAATACGTCTCGGTAAATTACAGTTCACTTGAAATGTGAACTTTTATTTTGTTTAGTTTGTTTGAAACACAGCCAATGTTGCTTACATTCACATGCCGCAATGTATTCAAAAGATGCAAAAATAATAACCGAAAAAGCAATTTAACGGCCGGAGTATCTTACTTTCGCTAAATACATGTTGAATAAGTTATATTTTAAGCTTAAACTAACAAATAATATCAAATTTTGAACAAAATTACCGATTTTATACCTGTGGTACAAATGTTTGCCCTAGGCTCTTTAACCACGTACAATAACGGAAAAAAGAACTTTATTCATTGCGTGTTAAGGTTGAATTCACATTAAATGTTGTTTATGTTGTCTTTTCATTTGTGAGGGGAGTAATTTATTGCTTTGCTCGTTTTATCGTAAGTATTAGATAATATTTTGAACATTTGTGACTTTATTACAAGGTGTCATGGTTGTAATTAAGTATTAACTTAAAACTGTTTTAAAACATTTTTTCTCCCTTTCTTAGTAAACAAATAGCTACATAAGTATATATTTACGCGGGCAGCTTTTAGCTTCGATTTTGTACGTGACCCTTTATCTAGTTATTGTTGATCGAAGATTTGAAACCAATATTATCTAAAATTTAAATGAACGTGATATTTAGCAGATTGTGCAAACTTGACCAAATTTTTATTATACAAAGAAAAAAGTCAAATTGTATAAAAGAAACGCGTATTAAATTGTACCCTTACACATGAAGATGTACTGCATAATCTAATTAAATTTCCTAATTTTATTAAACAAAATTCAAATAATCGCATCACTGTTTGACTTCAAAACATAGAAACTGACCGATGCCAGCAGGCTAGGACAGAATAATTCAGTGCAATACGAATACCCTTTCTCCCTACCATTGGCAAGTTCAATGTCCAATGAGCAAAAAGTACTGCAAGTCACGTTCGCTAGTCGAAGTGTGAATACCAATAGCTGACAGTCGTAAAGTCCATTACAAATGCGGATCACAGACGTCGCTTCGGTGGAGAACACAGTTCCCAGAGTTGGATCCACACTTAGGAATAACAATTGAGTTGCACTGTTTCTGAGAGTTCTTTTTTCACAAATTACTATGCCACACTTACGACAAATAAATCTTACGGATATAGTTATAATATTATAGCTCTGCTTAAACATACAACAGTCGAAATTAAAATCAAAAATACTTTATTTAGTTTAGGCCCTGAGTAGAAGCTTATGAAGGTCAAAGCTACCACCGGTTCGAATAACAACCCAGTTATCCAGAAGAACCAACAAGAAACTTGATCTGGTTTATCTTTTCATGATACATATTTTTACAAACATAGACAGTAACATTCATTTTTAGTGGATGCACAGAGAGGGGCGTCATTTCCAGACGTCACCATCGTTCACGTATTAATCCATCCTATAATAGCCTTTACACATCAAAAGCAAGTGTGATATGGTGATTGAACTCAAAATCCGGCAAATCGGTAATATGTTTTGGGACTTTGTTATAAAACCTAATGAGAGAAAATACACTTACATTTCTGTACTTAAACAGGTACTCGATGACCGCAGATTTCTTCTTGCACTTCTCCTTCTCCTGGCAAGCGCCAAGGTTGAGGCCCATGACTACCGTCTGCATGAGACCACCTTCGAACACGTCCCACAAGTATTTCGGCGTATAACACATTATGGCCTGAGGAAAAATAAAAAATTGTTATAAAAACGTTACATTAAACCCTTCTTCACCATGTGTTTTACATCACTGCAAATACATTACACCAGATGAAAATGACTTTAGAAGATGCTAGTGTATTAGTAAGATCTTAAAGATGATCTTGATAGTGTCTTTTCTGCGTAAAAACACAATTAGAAGCCGAGGTAAAGGATAAGCTTTGAAGATATAGCTAGACAAACATAACACTAACATGTTATGCTTAGATTTTCTTAAAATCGAGAATTCAGCCGGATTTTGTAAAACGTCCAACTATGAACACTTTGTAATGATTTAGACGAGCAGTATCAGAACTAAGATTAATAAGGGCATAAACTTCTCAGCGTACAGCTTTTACGTTCACTGCCAATAAACCGCACAGAGAGGTTAATGTAGACTACAAAGCAACACTACAACAACTGATGCTTATAATTCAGCACCAGATAAAGTAGATCCATTAATTCAAACAAATCTGCAAAAGTAATTTGGTATCCTCAAGATAAATGGGTCAATAACCACACAGATATATACCAATAAACTTACAGTAAAATAACGCGTCATGTATTTAACACCGTCTGTGGTCACCGTTACGCGGTCACGTCGGTGTACCGACCCAAATATTTGTTACCGGCAGAGTGTTTGTCACTCATGACTGTTACATTAGCGATGCTATTTCAAGAGGCATTGTCTTGCTTTATCACACGTCGGTCGTGTATTACGATTTCGTTGTGTCAAGGTTTATTTACTTCTCCATATTTGAGTGTATTAACTCCGATTTCAACTCCTTTTTTATATTACAATAGGGATGCTTCCTGAGGACATCAATGATTTTACAAAAAAAAAACGATAAAATCATAACTGAATGGAATGCACCTAACTACAGCTCTTGGACAGAATAAAATTGTACAACCATTTTTTGTATATAAGATGCAGAACCAATTACGTTTTGAGATGGGTCATCACAAAATGGACATTAACTATTTGCTACGTTGACAATAGGGGATTTTGTAAATGGTTTTTACGTATTACGAATTTACGAATGCTACGATTTGACCTATCTGTTAAAATTATATTATATTATACTATTGTCGAAATATTCGAAGAAGAATAGTTTTAGCTCTCAACATGCTTGGTGACTGACTCTCGTTGCTTGGTAACTAAATCTCATTGCTTGAGATATAAACTTTATTTTCATTTGAATCTTTAGTTTATTGTAGTGGCTGAAGCTACCTCAATCGATATTTCAATTCAGTGTAACTATAAAGTCCATATACAAAAATCATTCGAGGAAAAGTAACGGTACTTACTTTGACACAAAAGACCAAAATTCTGTAGTTTTCTGGTGACTCAAATAACCGGTATCAAAATATAGACATTAATATTTACTAAACGAGCACTCGTTTGACATAGAGGTTGACGAACTTTTTTACGTATCAAAGCCTAAAACGTGATTTCTGCGCTAGCTAACAAGTAATAAATTCAAAGAATAATGTCTTCATACAATAATTATTGGGTCGTTTCGGGCGACATGAAACTAATTTTGCGATTTTTGATCAAAGCGATCTTTGTTACTATTTTTTTTATTTATACTTCTTCAACCATTGACGGGGGGGAAGTATCAAGATTCCGTAGATTTTTCCCGCAAGTGTTCCAAGAACTTCAATACAACTGCTCCTAAGGAAATATTTAAATTGTTACAAAATGAGTTAAATCCAATTTTAGCCGTTTCTAATATTTTACGTTCTTTTACAAGATCTTCATATTTTGTACATGTAACATTTGATGATTTACGATCACGATACAAAATTAAAAACCAAACAGGCTATAGCCACTGATCCATCATCGCGTTTCCACGATTTGATTACTTGGATATTTTCTTCTTTATTTTATTTTTGACAACTAATCTTCTAGTAGATTATTACTGACGTTGTCCAGTAGTCACAAGTTCCTTGCGATCACTTCAATGAATTAACAAGACGGTGACAGTCTTGTTTCCAGGGAGTTTTTATCGCAAGTCGATTGTTTGTTTTAATTGTTTAATATTATCATCTAAATATATAAAATTCCAGTGTCGTGATGTTTGTCCACAATGAACTCCGAAACTACTGAACTGATCTTCATGAAAGTTAGCATTTATGTATAATTTGGTCCAACTTGGAAGATAAGATAATTTATATTCCGATTAATAACAAATTAAAGATTGTCAATGTTGATAATTGTTATCAATAGTAGGTTTCATCACTCTCGAACAGATGGCGCTTTAAACTAGTTTAATTGTAGGACCTACTGGTATAGATATATCATAGATGGCGCAACGTTCTAATTTTGAATTTCTTTTTCAGTTTTAGTTCAAAATGTAATAACCGTGCCACAGTAACGCGTGGTCGGGTCAGTTAGTAATAGCAGAAATATTATAAAAGCGACATGAGTTTGTTTGTTACTCTTTCAAGACTTAAATACTTAACGAATTATCATGAAACTGTATTTATATATTACCCGAGATACAGAAAATGATATAGACTATTTTACATTCATGAAAAGTACTTTTCCCGAAGGATAAGTTAAATCTACTTTAATGCGAGCGAAACCGTAAGCAAAGGTTAGTTAATTATACACATTTGCAGGTGACAAATACGTTATGCGTAATATTTCATATGAATATACATAATAAACTAATGGCTAAACAACACAAGTGTACACGCAAATATTACGCAATCCACAGTCAATTCGCATTGAGGCGAGACTTCCCGAATGATATTTTTGGAGTTCCGTGTCCTAAACGGGGAACCTTTATAACAATATAATGTAAACATTATGTCCGAACGTTCACAATACAGCCTGCAATTAAAATTTCAATAACAGAACACAATCATAATTGAGAATTTACTGCAAACTACTTGTGCCCGCGACTCCGTCCGCTTCGCGAGGAACCTAATTTAAAGAGTGACTTATAAAATCACGTGCATGTATTAAATCCATTTACTTATTTGCTTTTCTCTCGTACTTAAGTCGCGTCCTCATTAAAGTTACAATAACTTTTGATAGAGTGAACCGATTTGAATGAAACCAAAACCAGAACTTACTCGAGGATAATATCCTAATGATAAAAGATATGTTTTTTTTATGTCTTTAAGGCAGTTTTTGTAAAAAAAAAACTATAAAAGACTTGTGTATTGCTTTTATTTTTTCTTTTATACATAAAATATATTGATAAGATTGTAGCACGACAATACCATTGCATCGGTATGAAATTAGTATATTAGTACTATATATGGAGTTAGAAATAAACAGTCTATTTTACGCACACAAAGTCTTATCATTACGCTATCCAAGTCAGTCTAGACTCCTACAGTAGTGAGCCTGAGGTTCCTACAAAATAATAAGCGGTGCAATCGAAGCTGCGGATATAAGCTAGTCTCAACACAGATCCGTAATTCCTAAAAAAGTAACGGTCTGTGTGTTAACGCAAAGCGTAACCAAAATCGAAACTTAGACAGCTTCTACCATTCTTAATAGGAAGTAGTATAAAAATTAATTAAACTGTACGGTACTACCCATTTAATAATTAAAAAACCGGTTCAACTAGATATATCATTTGATAACATAAAGATACGCTTCGCTGGTTTTAAACACCGAGCGCGATATGACCTTACTGGAACTCGAAAGACCCTACTAATTATTACCGAACACGTAAACGATACTGTTTTTTTTAAATCCAATTAACAGTGTATACATAAATTAATATCCTAATCTATATACTTTTTTTTCGAGAAGTTTCTAATAAATGAGGATTCAAGTTGGTTGCGAAAGTATTTAGAACATTAAAAGATTTCAATCAAACGTGATCCAGAAATTCACCTAAATCACGAATGTAAATAGTGATTATTTACATAAGGCTGTTATATTATTATACTAGCTGTGCCCGTGACTTCGTCCGCGTTAAACCTTATGTAAAGAAACAGCGATTAATAAAGTCACCTGAATGTATTAAGTCCATTTACTTGTCTATTTTTCTCTCGTACTTAAGTCGCGACGTCATTAAAAGTACAATAACTTTTCATAGACCGAACCGATTTTAACGAAACCAAGACCAAATGTTATTCGAAGATATGTTTTGTCATGAACTAGCTGACCCGTGCAACTTCGTCTGCATCGAATCGGTTATGTAATTATTTACGACGTCACATTAGAAACCTCAAAAATAAACAGTATTTCTCCACTATTTAATGGATGTTATTATACATATAAACCTTCCTCTGCAATCACTCTATCTATTTAAAAAAACCGCATCAAAATCCGTTGCGTAGTTTTAAAGATATAAGCATACATAGGGATATGGGGACAGAGAAAGCGACTTTGTTTTATACTATGTAGTGAAGCAGTATTTTAACAATGATGCGTGTTCATACAAACAGACAGACAAAGAGTTCTAAAAATGATTGAAATCTATCTTATTACTTATTCCTAGAAACTTGAAACAGTTTTTTTTTACGAAAAATTAAAATGTACAGACCCAGTTAGATCTGATGTAAGTGATCACTACCGTCCATGGACACTTGCAACACCAGGGGAGTCACAAGTGCGTTGCCAGCCTGTGTTGGGGGGGAAGGAAGGAAAGGGGAAAGTGGAAGGGAGGTGGGTCTCCGGCGCTCTCACTGACCGAACGAAACGCAACAATGCAAGCACTGTTACTTCACGTCGGTTTTCTGTGAGAGGGTGGTACTACACCGAGCGAGTCGACCCATTCATGCTGAAACCAGTAATAGCTTCAGCGTGGCTGTACCACTGATAAAACAGCTGAAATAACTTTAGTCTATTAGCTTGTATTTTGTGAACATAGTATTAATTAACCGCTAACAATAACGTATAAATACAATCTATACACCTAGTCGGGTCCATAAATGATCAAAAAGTCTATATGTCCTGGAGTTCCAAATTTCTAAGAAGATAATAATAGTCCATCACAGACGATTAAAATTTAAAACTGATCAATGTAAATACCAAATAGCATCACAAGTCCCAAGGCCGTACGTTTGTACGTGGTTGTAAGCTGCGAAACTATTTTTGGATGTGTTTACCGAATACCCAAACTAATGAGTCATAGTATGAGGTAGACATACAGACCTAAAAATGACACTATCCTTAAAACTCACGTAAACACAACGGGCACAAAATAGCCTGTGAACTTTTAAAGAACCAAAGTCGAGGCGTGGTAGCCATCGATAAGTTGCCAATTGTCAATTGTTCTTATAATCATAGAACATATGTATCAAAATATTGCAAATCTAAAGACAATTAAAAGAGGATGTAACATATTTATAACGTATTTTGCTTATCACCTACTAGCCAATAAACGCATCGAAGTGCAACATTCTAGATTCGAGTTCACTGTTTTCGACTCGGGTAATTTTTATACAAGGTTATGCTAACAAACTTCATTGGTAGACAATCCAGCTACGAATTTTAATAACTCTAGTATAAAAATAAAATATTAAAATGAAAGATATGGGACCACGATCTTTTGAGATTGCACGTTTTTTATGTGAGCAATCCAAAATAGAAATATAAAAAAGTGTTGGGTTAAAAATGTTATGATTGGACTACAGCGTTACCTATTGAATCCAACAATAGCTAAGAAATGTCCAGATAACTTCATAAGCAAAAAAAAACGATTAAAATTGCCAAGCTCTTTAAAAAATTACAAACACATGCACACCGGAATTCGTATCTCAGTTATTTTCTTTAAAGTGACAACTTGCCTCTACTTGAATATTGCGTATTAGCGAAGTGAATTGGAATACAATAACATGAAACACAAAATCTGTGATATTAGAAAAACGATGTGGAAAGTTGTACAAAGGGCCCACCATCTTATTAAAAGACTGAAGACATAGACAACTTGGTAATAATAGCAATAATCTTGAATAGTGACGATTGGATGCTAAAGGAAGAAAAAAACCGAAAGGGTAGCCGTACAATCATCCGACAGACATCCTGAGGAACGACGTCTCCGTAACCTTGAAGTAATGTTTTACAATTAAGGGGATTGTTCTCATCCAACCCGACGAAAATATTTATTCTAGCCTTGAATATATCACTTCAAATTTGAATACAATTATGTATCGTGAGTATTATTTTTACACACGGTTTCAAAGTAAAATATATTTAGATGGAAGTGAGTTTATGTACTCATATCACTTTTGAATATTATCTGGTAGTAAATTTATTAAAACCTTGGTATAATCTTTCGATCAACAATAACTAGTTAAAGGGTCACGTACAAAATCGAAGCTAAAAGCTGTTCGCGTAAATATATACTTATGTGTAGCTATTTGTTTACTAAGAAAGGGACAAAAAAAGTTTTAAAACAGTTTTAAGTTCAACCTAATTACAACCATGTCACTTAGTAATAAAGTCACAAATGTTCGAAATATTGTCTAATACTTACGATAAAACGAGCAAAACAATAAATTACTCTCCTCACAAATGAAAAGACAACATAAACAACATTTAGTGTGAATTCAACCTTAACACGCAATTAATAAAGTACTTTTTCCCGTTATTGTGTGTGTTTGTGCGTGGTTGAAGAGCCTTGTCCAAACATTTGTACCACAGGTATAGAATCGGTAATTTGTTGATGACAAAATTTGATATTATTTGTTAGTTTAAAGATTACAATATAACTTATTCAACATGTATTTAGCGAAAGTAAGATACTCCGGCCGTTAAATTGCTTTTTCGGGTATTATTTTTGCATTGTGAGACGTACCTACATTGGTTGTGTTTCAAATAAAAAAAACAAAAAAAAAGCTCACATTTCAAGTGAGTTGTAATTTACCGAGTCGTATTTTTCGTGCCGACCCTTTATCTAGTTGAGCGAAGGTATAATCGGACTAAGGACTCTGTAAAATGTATACCTTCCACAGGCAGCGTTAACTTTGGGAGCTGCTGCGACTGACACAAATTGAAAGACTTAATTTTACTATAAGCAATGCTCCGCGATTTCATTGTTGAAAATGTTTATTAATTGCAATACTTACAGTATGATTTGATGATATCATAGTAACATTTCATGTATTCTTGTTCTATTTTTCTTTCTTTTTCAAATGCTTATCAATATTTATTGTTATCGTATTATCATATTATTCATAATAATAACATACCTGTAGGAACAGTACGAAGCACACCCACTGATAGTAGGTGTAGTATTTCTTATCTTGCGTACTGTCATACTCGTTGACTATTCCTGGATTGGCGACTTCGCTGCCAACCTGCAAAAGAGAAAAAAACGTAAACTACTTTATTAAATGACTTATTATGAATAAGCAACATCTTTATTAGCGAATTTTGCAGCGACTCTTGGCGGTTAGATATAAATTACTTTCCACTATGAGCACTTGCATTGAAAATCTCTACAGACAGATAGAGGATTCATCAGTTAATTATGAAGACCATATATAATTACCAACCAACAAAGCTTACTTAAAATCGATAAAAACGTTATAGGGGTCAAGTAATATCGACAGCATTACGACAAAAAAAGCATCCTACTATTGAATCAGATAAAATGTCTATCTCCTTTGAAAAATAAAATTAGTAAAAATTATATCTTTATATATAAATTTCTTCTGTGCATGTGTATGTCACTGAACTCCTCCTAAACGGTTGGACCGATTTTGACAAAATTTTGTGTGCGTGTTACAGTAGATCCGAGAATGATTTAGATTCACAATTGGACACGGTAGGTGGCGCTGTGGTTGAATTTTAGATATTTTTTTTATTATCAAAGTAGGACAACGTCCACCCGGCCCGCTAGTATACTATAAATATACTATGCTAGATTAATAATGAATAAAAAATACTTCATATGTGTTAACGTTTAACCACAATCTCATTCGACGTTAAATGACCATGTGGTCTATGCTGGTAACTCCCTAAGCATAGAAGTAGTCTATCAATACAACTGCCGGAACTTGAAGATTCAAACTTATAGGTAACTGAACGGATTAAACTATATGCTATGGTTTCATCACCGTGTTTTCCTTCACTAAAGCCTAAGACTTATCGGAAATGCGTGCATTTTCCAAACATACTAATAATAAGGCACAATCACTTGATCGCATATTAGAATAAATGCAGAAACAAGTATTTAAAAAAAGGAACACGCAACATTATAAATGGAAGGGTAAATAACAACCTGTTAAATCAAGTTAGGAAATCATGTACACACGTGACCCTTAGGACTGAGGTCAGAGGCAGGAAACGGCTGATTTACGCCCATTGGCTGTATCCCAATAGCGACCAATACAGTATCGGACATTACATTCGCTTCCTTACTCAACACAAATCAAAAATAATAATATTAGATTCTCCAACCTTAAAACACTCTTCACCTCTTCAGCTTTCAATAAACACTAACTTCTGCCCGTGAAATGATTTAGTTCTTTAATAAAATCTACTTATATCTGCATTAATTCTGAGAACTGTGTTTTAACCCTTTATAATCTTTTTAACGATTTTAAGTTTCCATTCAAAATCATAATCAAAAATACTTTATTCAATTTAGGCTCTGAGAAGGCGTTAATAAACGTCAAAGCCACCACCGGTTCAGAAAACAAACCAATAATCGAGAAAAACCGGCAAGAAACTAGATCTGGTTTATCTTTTCATGATATATATTTTTACAAAACCGATAGTTACATTCGTTTCTAGTGGACGCACTGAGATGGGTGTCATTTCCAGACATCACCATCTTTCAAAGGAGGGTCGTCATTTCGAGACAGACAGACACATCCAGATATTTGTTACAATATACCATTAATCGCATAGACCCTACGGAAAGTCCTAATAGTATATAGGCTATATACTCTAAGAAGTATTCCATGTGCCTGTAAAAG
>MU161299.1:0-36323 GCA_015888305.1 Antheraea pernyi | reverse complement strand
GCCCGCTGCTGCGGCTGCTGGCGGCCGCTCGTCCGCCCCCGTCGGCGCGCCGCCTGCACGGACTCTGCTAGCGCTAGACGACCTCCTCGCATATCGCACTCCCCCTCGTCCCGTGCGCCCTACACTTCGCGTATCGCCTCACAGAACTTGTATCATTTTATAACACAAGTCCCATACACTGTAGGTAAACAGGGTTTTTGTAATTTTCAACTCTATAAGCACTGTCTGTGTTCTGACAATTTTGTGGGATAAATCATTCGAGTCTCTCTTTCGAGATGTCCTATTGTTCAAAGATGAAGCATTAAAAAAATCGACACCCTCGAATGAGCCTTTTAGTAAAATTCATTATAAACATTTCAATATTCTAAGTGTGTATATTCTAAGTTTTAGTTGAATTGTAGCTGCTGTAAATTGTTATTTCTTAATTAATATTTTTTTCATTCAAATCTAGATGTTTATATTAATCCAAGTTTACTAACGAATAATACTACTAACCCTATTTATTAAATCATTTTAAAAGTCTTAACAGTTATTCTACATTTTTTCGTTTCTTCTATCTTTGACTGTCTTTTCTATCATCATCTTTTATTGTAAATTTCTTATTGACTGAGTTTTCAACACAATGATTTTTATCACATAAAGAATAAAGTGACCATATTATTGTATTGTATACCTTCTACTGGTATATCTGTAAATATCACATTACAGTTCAACTGTAAAAAACAAACTCATCAATCAATATACGTAATCATAACAACTAGGCGTCAGTAGTCTAATCAACAGAGTCAGTAAGTTTTTATTATTATAATTATTTCTCTAGTAGATGTTTTGTTATTTATAAGATAATTGTATTTAAATTATTGTATAATACACATTCTAAACACCAGGTTTTAACTGTTGCAATAATATGTACAAAATAGTAATATTATTTATATTCAAATGTGTATATGTTTTGAATGAAACCAACAATTCCTATTTATCACATTATTAGCTCTACTTAATAAATGTACAATTACAGATTGACAGTTTAATAATAAATATTATAGTGGACGCTACTTTACACTTCCGCTTGGAATTGATTGAACACTACTACGTCTAACTGCAACAAAAAGCAAATCAATTAATCATTATATATGTATATATTAATTATACAATATATAATTAATATAAATATAATAATAATCAATGAATTAATTAAAAATATGTTGCAGGTTGACGTGTAATCACTACAATCGATTACATTTTATATAATTACGATTTAATAATACAAAGAATGTAAGAGAATGCTAATTTTTTTAAAATATCAAGTACTACAAATATGACAGTGAGGAAGTTTGACGATTATGCGATAATCGAACTGTATTATTAACGAGATTATTAAATTTAGTTCATAGTTTCCATAATGTTGAAATGAGCTTTATATTTACTCTGAAGGTATATATGTATTCCAAATACTTATTACTCCGTCTTGTAGATCAAATAGTTGTTAAATAATATAACATAAATGCACGTTTACTGTATAAAGTATTATTTGTTATATATACATATAATAACAATGTAAATCTAACGTGTTTGTACATTTTTAGAAATGTCTGTCTGTCTATCCGTCTGTTTGTATAAACACGCATCACTCCTAAAGTACTGGGTTCACAAGAAAACCTTACCCGTGCGCCCTACACTTCGCGTATCGTCTCACAGAACTTGTATCATTTTATAACACAAGTCCCATACACTGTAGGTAAACAGGGTTTTTGTAATTTTCAACTCTATAAGCACTGTCTGTGTTCTGACAATTTTGTGGGATAAATCATTCGAGTCTCTCTTTCGAGATGTCCTATTGTTCAAAGATGAAGCATTAAAAAAATCGACACCCTCGAATGAGCCTTTTAGTAAAATTCATTATAAACATTTCAATATTCTAAGTGTGTATATTCTAAGTTTTAGTTGAATTGTAGCTGCTGTAAATTGTTATTTCTTAATTAATATTTTTTTCATTCAAATCTAGATGTTTATATTAATCCAAGTTTACTAACGAATAATACTACTAACCCTATTTATTAAATCATTTTAAAAGTCCTAACAGTTATTCTACATTTTTTCGTTTCTTCTATCTTTGACTGTCTTTTCTATCATCATCTTTTATTGTAAATTTCTTATTGACTGAGTTTTCAACACAATGATTTTTATCACATAAAGAATAAAGTGACCATATTATTGTATTGTATACCTTCTACTGGTATATCTGTAAATATCACATTACAGTTCAACTGTAAAAAACAAACTCATCAATCAATATACGTAATCATAACAACTAGGCGTCAGTAGTCTAATCAACAGAGTCAGTAAGTTTTTATTATTATAATTATTTCTCTAGTAGATGTTTTGTTATTTATAAGATAATTGTATTTAAATTATTGTATAATACACATTCTAAACACCAGGTTTTAACTGTTGCAATAATATGTACAAAATAGTAATATTATTTATATTCAAATGTGTATATGTTTTGAATGAAACCAACAATTCCTATTTATCACATTATTAGCTCTACTTAATAAATGTACAATTACAGATTGACAGTTTAATAATAAATATTATAGTGAACGCTACTTTACACTTCCGCTTGGAATTGATTGAACACTACTACGTCTAACTGCAACAAAAAGCAAATCAATTAATCATTATATATGTATATATTAATTATACAATATATAATTAATATAAATATAATAATAATCAATGAATTAATTAAAAATATGTTGCAGGTTGACGTGTAATCACTACAATCGATTACATTTTATATAATTACGATTTAATAATACGAAGAATGTAAGAGAATGCTAATTTTTTTTAAATATCAAACACTACAAATATGAGAGTGAGGAAGTTTGACGATTATGCGATAATCGAACTGTATTATTAACGAGATTATTAAATTTAGTTCATAGTTTCCATAATGTTGAAATGAGCTTTATATTTACTCTGAAGGTATATATGTATTCCAAATACTTATTACTCCGTCTTGTAGATCAAATAGTTGTTAAATAATATAACATAAATGCACGTTTACTGTATAAAGTATTATTTGTTATATATACATATAATAACAATGTAAATCTAACGTGTTTGTACATTTTTAGAAATAATGTAAATCTAACGTGTTTGTACATTTTCGTGTAAAAAATTTGTTGCCGGTGTATAGGAATAATTTCAATCATTTTTAGAAATGTCTGTCTGTCTATCTGTCTGTTTGTATAAATACGCATCACCCCTAAAGTACTAGGTTCACAAGAAAACCTTATATAATATAAAGTATATCCTCGGGAGTAACTTAGTCTTTGTGTCATTAAAATCGGTCCACTCTATCAAAAGTTATTGTAATTTTAATGGCGCCGCGACTTCAGTATGAGAGAAAAGTAGATTAAAGCAGATGGACTAAATACGTTCAGATGAATTGATTAGTTATTGTTTTGTACATCAGGTTCTACGTGGACGAAGTCGCGGGCACAGCTAGTGTTTTAATAAAATCACACAATAAATTATTTGTTTAATCAAATTAAATATTCGACTTCTGTACATTTCTATGTGGTAGATTAGAGAATATAATTGTTGGTGGAAATAACATATTGTAGAATGTGTGCATCATTATTAAAATGTTTATTTTAATTGATGTTGTATGTTAAAAATAAAAAATCAATGTACATATTATTTAAATTTGTAGTTGTTGTAAATAAATAGTTTATTCAAAATATTACAGTGTATAATAAGCATTATGATATATTATAATTTAATAATGTCCATTATTTGTTTACGATACAGACATTGTTAAAAAAATAACATAACTAATTATTTACCTGCTCTCGATATATTTTTGAAGCACTTATAGGTGCTCTAACTTTGCAATTAGATAACCAGACCAAAGAAATTGTTATGCATTTCCTATTACATCGTGTTGTTTGGTGCCAATATATATAAATTATATTAATAAGTAAAAAATTGTAATTTAATTGGAAATAGGTGTGTATGTATTTTATGAGCCTGTTATCAGAATAGGTGGAACATGTCGGTGCTTGTTAATATTATTGGAAGGTTTGTAAAAGCAGTGTAAATGTGACCTTAATGTTGTATGTCAAACTAGGAAATAGGGCTCGTCGACGTTTATAAAATTTAAAAAAATATTTAATCGAAATAAGTTTTCCGTGGTATGATAATGGTTTTCATGTCTTCATTCTGCTTTAACATTATACAAACGTGAAAATACATCAAGTCGTACTGCAATGTTATAAGGTAGAATAAAAAACGATTATGAACAGCAATATTATATTGAATTAAAATACTTTATCTAAACAAAAATCTTTTATTAAAAAATATACGTAGTATTACTTGGATGTTCAAGTTTTTTTATTATTATTTCTGTTGTCATATTAAAAACAAATGAACACACATTAATAAATAATGAATGTATATTATTATGTCGTCTACAATTTTTTTAACTGCTACTATTTCTGCTATTGATCTTATAATTTATTTAATCAAAGTTAATATTTGTCGGTTTCCCGATTATCATATTTTTTATATGGAACAAGGATATAATTTGCGTTTTTTTTAAATAATACATTTGAATGTTTTATGCGCTGTACCCGCAGCTCCGCACGCGTTTTTTTTATTCGTATTAATGAATTATAAAATTGTAAGACCATGTACAATTATAGAAATGCTCTTTTAAAGCAATTGTAAGTAAGACACGCACGCCACTTACAGTAACATGTATTACATGTAACATTAGATATATAAATAATTATACAAAAAATAAACCCTTGTCTGCTCCGTAAGAAATTGTATTATAGAACTCTTTACGTAATACGTTTATAATCTAAGATCTTATTAGGAAGATCTCTATATCATTAAAGTTATTATCTTACTAAAAATAAAGGAGTTAAAATCTTGCTAAATTTCATGCAGACAAAGTCGCGGGTGACAGCTAGTCTAAAGTAGAATAACCTCAATTACTTTTTATAAAGTTTGCTATCTGCCAGTGAAAGTCTCGTGACAACCGGTCTATCTGTTTTGGAGATAGCACTGCGGGTGAAGCCACGGTTAACAGCTAGTATAAACTAAAATGGCTTGTATTATTTTTTATAAGATCAGATATCTGTCGTGCAAGTTTTGTGGAGACGGGACTAATCGTTTTGGAGGTTATTTATCTTATTAAAAATAAAGGAGTTGAAATCTTGCTAAATTTCATGCAGACAAAGTCGCGGGTGGCATCTAGTCTAAAGTAGAATAACCTCAATTACTTTTTATAAGGTTCGCTATCTACCAGTGAAAGTCCCGTGAAAATCGGTCTAACCGTTTTCGAGAAAGCACTGTGGGCGAAGCCACGGTTAACAGCTAGTATAAACTAAAATTGCTTAAATTACTTTTTCTAAAGTTAAAAAAACCTTGACAAATTATATAACTTCCTCATGAATCACTTTACCTACTCGTAAAAACCGCATAAAAATTCGTCCAGTAGTTTTAGAGTTTATCGCGATCAGACAAACGTGGCAGAGGTCTTTGTTTTATAATATGTAGTAAAATAAAGGAGTTAAAATCTTGCTAAATTTCATGCAGACAAAGTCGCGGGTGACAGCTAGTCTAAAGTAGAATAACCTCAATTACTTTTTATAAAGTTTGCTATCTGCCAGTGAAAGTCTCGTGACAACCGGTCTATCTGTTTTGGAGATAGCACTGCGGGTGAAGCCACGGTTAACAGCTAGTATAAACTAAAATGGCTTGTATTATTTTTTATAAGATCAGATATCTGTCGTGCAAGTTTTGTGGAGACGGGACTAATCGTTTTGGAGATAGTATTGCGGTCGAAGCCACGGTTATCTAAATATCACAGCTAGTCTAAATTAAAATAGATTAAATTGCTTGCTATGATGTCCGCTATCTGCTGGTGAAAGTTCCGTGAAAATCGGTCCAACCATTTTGGCTTTTCGAGAAAGCACTGTGGGCGAAGCCACGGTTAACAGCTAGTATAAACTAAAATTGCTTAAATTACTTTTTCTAAAGTTAAAAAAACCTTGACAAATTATATAACTTCCTCATGAATCACTTTACCTACTCGTAAAAACCGCATAAAAATTCGTCCAGTAGTTTTAGAGTTTATCGCGATCAGACAAACGTGGCAGAGGTCTTTGTTTTATAATATGTAGTGTTGTAGAAGTGTAGGCAGTGCATAAATTATATATTATACCTAAAGATCAGTTTCGTTGGGTAACTCCGAATAATATCTATAGACGGTGAAATGCATTTTGCAATCTCAAAATATATATAGAAATCCCTCAGAGACCCCCTATTTTTTCTGATTAAAGAGGTCTCCCCCTTCCCCTCCTAGGGGTTCCCTTCTTGTTTTTTTACACTTATTATTAATAAAAATTTATTCGAAATTTAAAAAAAAACTCCGCTACTAATCGTTGTAAGGGGGTAGTACACCATCCTAACCCTTAATTCGAGGGACGTCAATGGAAAGTACCAAATAATCAACATTTGTACCTATTATATAACATTATTATACTTACTTCACTAATTAGTGATGAAACAATATCATATGCAGCGAAGTTACGGAGCAAGAATATGTGCACCGTTTTTCATCACCTATTTATTATGTTGCAGAATTGGATTTAAATTTTTTTTACAAATGTTCTGGGTAGTATATCATAAACTTTTTATATAGAAGCATATTATGATACTGTTTGAATTATTGTGCCTCTCAAGTACGTACCCAATCAGTAATTTTTTTTATTTTGTTATTACATACAGACACTTCATTTTTATTATATGTATAGAATACACTTTAAAAAACTTAATGTTTGATCAGAAAGTAATAGATGTATTGCATTTAGTGAATTGAAGTATGATATTTGATAGAATTTCTCTTGTCATCACGCACGCAACAAATATTTGGGACTCTATCTATATGTCGCTTAACATGTACTATATCTGAAGAAAGAACAGTTTTATTGTTGAATGGTTGTAATATCAGTCGATAACGGTAAATAGCAAGCAAGCTGTAGTGTGGACCCGCTCGTGGTTGACAGTGAACTAAACTTATATAAATAAATTGTATTTATAATAAGACTAGCGGGGCGCGGCAGACGTTGTCCCACCCTGATAATAAAACAAAAACCTTGACAAATTATATACCTTCTTCATGAATAACTTTACCTACTCGTAAAAACCGCATGAAAATCCGTTAAGTAGTTTTAGAGTTTATCGCGAACAGACAGACAAACGTGGCAGATGACTTTATTTTATAATATGTAGTGATGTAGAAGTGTAGGCAGTGCACAAATTATATATAATACCTAAAGAGCAGTTTCGTTGGGTAACTCCTATAGACAGTGAAATGCATTTTGCAATCTCAAAATAGATACAGAAATCCCTCTGAATCAGTCCCCCTATTTTTACTCATGAAAGAGGTTTCCCCCTTCCCATCCAAGAGGTTCCCTTCTTGTTTTTTACACTTATTGATAATAAAAATTTCTTTAAAATTAAAAAAACTCGAAAAGACTCCGCAACTGTTCCTTGTAAGGGGGTAGTACATCATCCTAACCCTCAATTCGAAGGACGACAATGGAAAGTCGTACCAAATAATCAACACTTGTACCCATTATATAACATTATTATACTTACTTCATTAATTAGTAATGAACCAAAATCATATGCGGTCGAAGTTACGGAGCAAGAATATGTGTACCGTTTTTCATCGCTTATTTATTATGTTGCAGAATTGGATTTTATTTTTTTCTACAGATGTTCTGGGTAGTATATCAAAATCTTTCTATATAGAAGCATATTATGATACTGTTTGAATTATTGTGCCTCTCAAGTAGGTTTCCTTTTATGCATCCCTTCATTGGCAAATTAAAAGATTTTTAGGAAACACTGAATGTGAAAATATTTAGAGTTCACACGAGTGAAATTGAAGTGTAAAACTTGATATAAAATAATTATAAAAAAAAGGTTTTGGAACTTTTATGAAAAAAATAAACATATCTATCAAATAAACTCTATGAGCTTTACAGAGTAATCTTGGTTAGAGATGATTTATTAAATATATATCACAAGGATTGTAAGCTGTTTTCTGTACTACTTTTCATTATGATTTTAATATAACAAATGGTAACAACAACTATTAACCTTTGTGTATAAGGATTTTAAAAAAAGAAAGAGATAAGTGTTATTTGATTTATTTACCTTTGCTAGTTATACATTGGTAAAAAAATTTAATACTATGAAACAATTTCACTTAGCATTTGGTATTGTAACAATAATTCACATACATTAATTGAATTAGAGTTAACATGTTTTTATTCCAAATCTGACAAGCCATATAGCATGGTGTAATTCTAAAAACATTGCATTAAATGCATTTATGAATTTGAAAATAATTAAATCTTTTGAAATAAATCAGTATTACTTAACCTAATGTTCTTAGTTTCCTAGAATATTTTTTATACTTAATCATCTAAAACTATTAGAAAAATTAAGCAACTCTTTACCAATCAAAATAATAAAAACATGTTTTTACCCTTACAATTCAAACATAGCAGGGACATACAAGGATTTAAAAAAAAACACACTTACATACTGAAACAAATGAATGGTTCTCATGTAATTTATTAATTATAGCAATCAAGCAATTAGCTGTATAAAGTGCTAATAAAAAATAACAGCTAAATTTAAATTAATATATCTGTGAAACTATCCTTGATACCAAAAGCAAGTTTTATTTTTTAAAGGCCACAATAATTTAGGTTGTGTCATAAATAAATACTGTCACTCTCTAAGTGTATATTTAAGGGCCAAATGAATAAGATTTTTGCTTATTAGCCCATTCTATAAAAAGGAGTGAACTATGCATAGAGGCTTAAAGATTATTTCATAGTACAATAAATGCATTAAATATAGTTCTGATACTTCCATAGCTTTACACAGTACATATAATTTAAAATAATTGATAGAGATTTTATCATTTACCATGAATAGAACAAGGTAAAATGAAGGTATATAAGATGTAACATAAGTGAAGAAATTATTCAAAGTAGATTGGGTCTACTCGGATGATTTCCATTATAATGAACTAGAAAGTGCTTCCTTCTGGGGGCTGTGACAGCTTCATGTTCTCCTTAAGTGTCATAAGACGCCTAAGCTCCTGTAGAACCGTCTTGATAGTGTAATCACGCTGCCATCTTGCAAGGATTGGAACTTGTCTATTATCAACCTAACGTTGAATAACAAAAATGTTTAACATTTTTTTTAAATAATAAGCATAATAGTACTTTATGACTATTATTGAAGTATTAACTTTTAAATAGTTTCATTTAATAATAGGTGCTTATATATACATGGTACTAGTAACTATCCACAACTTCTTTGGGTTGTGATCATCACCAATATGCAGAAATAACAAATAAAAATATAAACTTGTATGAAGTGATACAGTTAACAATTTATTAAAGCACTTGTTACAGAAATCTTTCTTTAATTTCAAATGATTTACAATAAAAAATGTAATGTGAAGAATTAAATAAATAATTGTTAATACTTACAAGTCCAGTCTGACTGTTAACACAGTTCATATTGATCCGGGAAATAAAACGTGCTGTAGGTGGCTCATCAGGATAACGAGTACCACATTCGATTTTAAGAGAATACATTCTATTTTCATAAGGAGTCTGTAACAAACAGTATAATATTTCCTTATTAACTCTTTCTAATCAGAGGTACATCCATGCTAAAAATTACATTTTTTTACATTGGTTTATAAAATATAGAGTAGAAAACACAATATTTACCCTGGGGGGACCAATTATCATGCCAGTCCAATGGGTAAGAGTCATGTCATCGTCGCTCTCAAGTCCCCATGAAATTGTTCCATCGCCCACTCCTTTTTGACCTTGTTCAAGTTCTTCTAGAAGTCGAAAGTTCCGCGGTACCACTAATATAACGAAAAAGATATTAGTATTGAGTTCACATAATAAATATATGCTATGTACTAATCAATCACAAAATAAATTGCGAAAATTGTAATGAATTATTCTTACCAACGCCTGATGACGGATTCGCCATGATCACTGTTTCACCGGCGCGCAAAACTTACTGAAAAAAATATTAACACAGTTTATAGTTTGAAAAACAGCTATTTGCTAAAATCATGTAATCAGTTTCCAATCAAACAATATATACACTAACGTCAGAGTACAGTTACTTATACAAATTCCACTCGGCAAGAAAAACGAAGGTTATCAATTTTTTCGTAGACAATTTGTTGACTTTGACAAATATTGTATTTTTAATTTATATAGGGTACTGGATGCAAGTCTCTTTAGTCATGTAGACTAAAATAATAATTATATTTTCAATCTGCAGACAAATGTTGCTAAATTAAAAGAGTGTAAGGTAACATATAAAAATAGAAAAGTCTACGCTTATTACGGGAAACAATATTCTAAATTAATTATTTACATATCTAGTGATAAGAATATAAAATATGTCATTCAATTCCAACTTACATAGGTTATTTTAAGTTTGGTATTTCTCTAGGTAAATAATTATAACCTAAGGTAGCAAATTTGTGTTTTGTAAATTTATAATTATGTACTTACTTCTACACCTTCTAATTTTTATGGCAATAAAAATTATTCAAAATGCATTTGTATCTATTATCTAACATTTCAATTTATGTTATACACAATATATATAAAATTAATCTATAAGTATATTGCCAACGTTTAGTTTGATTTATCACCCAGTCACCCATATTTTCATAATAGTAAAGTCATATTTCTCCTGTATGAAATTCCACGGAAGTAAGAGAACTTTATTCCGTAATGAAATTCATAATATGCAATAAGCACATTAGGTTAAATATAATCCAGACGAATATAGAAATATCACTAACATATTTTTAAATAATGCCCTGAAACTGATCAAATTACTGCTACTATTAAATTTTGTGACTGATTTTAAACCAACTTGTAAATTTCTTGTCGCTTTTTAAATCGGTCATTATTACGACAAATTATAATGTAACGCTTCATTCTTGTGATTATTACTGCGCTTCGTAACATATTTCGTTGCAGATTTGTACTTAATATTATTAGAATAAACGTCGTTTTAATTATACTTATATATTACAACTCTCGCCTATGCGTAAGCCCAAACTTACAGCTATATTAAGAACAGCCAAAAAGATTGACGATAACTATATATATTTTAATAATGTTTTAATTAAGGCGCGATCACGCTGCGTATTGGATAGGTATGCGTACCAGGCCAATGCCGCCTATATGAGGCAGGATCTAATGTTCGTCCTATAGATCTCGAGTTTATCCGTTGGTGTAGCGAAGAGGCTGATATGAGCATAACTCGCGTTGCCCTAGTTCAACCCACGATGTAGTCGACGTGTCTGGTGAACTTTAGTGAGACGTCAATGTGGACCCCTAGGTATTTTTTACCCCACGGTGTACCGATATACCGTAATTGTTGGGGCGGCAAAGTATCGTACAATACTAATCAACCTTGTAGAGCTGCCCCAACGGTCCGCCCTACCTATAGAGAGGCAGACTGGGTACACACCAGCTACCTCCCCTCGTCCGCCGGACCTGTGCAATGAGGAGGTTTGTGGTGTAAGGTGTGTCGAATAACATCTAAGACTTGAGACATCCAAGCCAACCTCACCTGCACGTGGTGCACCCTGCTGAATAACGAACAAGGCAATGGCGAAAGCGGGGTGGTAGGGTTTTACAGCCTGACTGGGTCGCAACCACCATGTATATGGCGAAAAAGCCCGTCATAGTGCTTTGCTTCTGCGGGTCGCGTTTCGGGATCAGCCTGTGCATATCCAGCTTTTCGCAGGCCGGCATGACAGCGGCGACCGGCGATGGATAGTGTGTCACTCGGTGGTCGCCATTGTTTTTGGATTGTACTGTGCTTACCATCAGGCACAGTGCAGTCATTTAGCCGTGATACTATAAAAAAAAATGGGCCCCCCAGCCCATCCCCTCAGGTCCGGCTACGGTGGCGGGAGGAGTCGCGCAAAGTGCCTAGGTTCTTGGCCTGCCTCAACCATAGCACGCTTTTCCTCTGAAGGATTAATGGCGGCGAATACGGGTGTGTTCCCGTGATAAACACCTGTGTTTGCTATGATTGACGTTTTTTTTTTCGAACTGACTACGCTATTGACCTGGATAGGTCTTTACAGCTTCATCGGACTACGACTATGATTGAAGAGATTCTGACCCCTTTATACAGCGCAAGGTTATGGGCGACGTCCCGTGATTTCGTAACCGTAGTGTACGATAGCACAGTCATTAACAATGAGACAAAGCCTCTAACCATCAGTCCGTTTGTAATTTTCCATAGATGTAACTTTGTATCAGTATTGTAATATATTTCATAAATTGAATTATGAAAGATTTCCCGAAATTATTCTTATCAAAATATTAACCACTTATCTCTTCATAACAGTTATGTACTATGTAGTAATATAATAAATAAGTTTCGATATTGGGTTTTTCGTGGGATTTTATTCAGTCACGTAGTAGTTTCTATGTTTTATTCATAAATTTGAGCTATTTCACCGTATATTGCGTGATGGTATACAAGCGAAATTTATAATAACAAGGAAATGAATTTGTAGATCCCGTAAAAATTGGAAGTTTTCACAAGATTGACACAGTTTTGACATAGAGCTGAAATCTTCTAAAGTCGTTATAAATCTCTTATGTATATTTTAAACAAAATAACTTTTAAACCTTATGTCTAAACACGAGAGCTTAATTTAGACATGAATATTAGTTGACTTAATTTGTTTTACATTAATATAAAAGGCACGTCATGATGTATCTGTCACCGTGATATATGACGAGTACACGTTACGTTACGTATGCCTATTAATAATAACAGTGATCTGTGACCGTGATATGAAATTTATAATACCTATGCGTAGAGATGTGTTATCAGAGAGAATAATTTTTTTCAATGACGCTATAGATTGCGATTATTTTAGGGATTAATTATAGCTAAATTAATATAAAAGGCACGACATGATGTATTTGTCACCGTGATATATGATGACCAGTTACTTATGGCCATTAAAAAGATTGCTGGGAACATATGTTTTTTTTACTCACAAGATACATTCTTGGTTTAAAACCTTTTAGTCCGAGTTTATTGTAGTTGAAAATAAAATTGTATTGAACTCAAATAGATTTTATCTCTCAGATGATGTCGCTGCAGTCCCATTGTTTTATCTCTTTTTCATATATTGGTATACGTCGATCTGTAAAATTCTACGAATTGTAGTTTAGTTTGACCCGAGTGAATCAAAATACTGTATTCAATTTAGATCCTGAGATGACACTTATGAACGACAAAACTACCACCAGTTCGGGAAACAACATGAAACTTGTTCTGGATTGTCTTTTTATCGTAAATATTTTTATATCAATGCATTATATTTACGATCTTTTTTTGGGGAATTTAAATTACGCTCATGCGATATGTTACAGCCGTTTTCTATTCTATGCATGTCGTTGGCGCTGTACGTGACTTATCTAAGCAAAGGTTACATAACAAGTGATACGTGAAATGCTCCATGCCTAGTCATTATTTTTCTTGTCTTTGGTTGTGTCGATCCATACATATTTATGTGAAAGTTTAAACTTTCACTTTTCTGTAACATCAGTCGTCAGTTTAATGCTTTCCATGACGCTGCGACTGGTATACGTCACTCGTAATTTATTTGCGGTTCCTAATAAAAATTGCTTTGGACGCCATTACGAAATATTACGTAGCGAATACCGTTATTCAGAGTGGGGGCTAAGAGGAGTGAGGGGGGCACGTGTTGGGCTCAGCGGCGCTATTGGAGTGCGAGTTTACTCTGTCACTCGGTCATTACGGTATTTGTACACAGCGTGTCCTACATTCACTATCGTGAAAGAAAAAGTGACGATGCCAGAAAACAAACCATTTCAGCGTCTCCCCAAAGATGTGATTCCTAAACATTACTGTTTAGAACTCGTGCCTAATCTCGAAAAATTCATTTTTAAAGGAAAAACAGCAGTGAAAGTATCGGTAAGAGAAAATTTCATCATGACCGTTGCGAATATTCGTTTCCATGTGACGCGTCGATACTTTAAATCCACCTTTTCTTTCAGATTGTAACTTCTACAAACGTGATAGTGTTAAATAGTTTAGATTTGGTATTGAAAAATGTTCATTTGCAATACTCAAATGAAGGTTCCGAGTCGAAGATCATACCCTCGTCGGTTGAGCTGAGCGTTGCAGATGAGACCGCTTCTATTATTTTCGAGGAGCCTCTTGTAGAAGGCGAGGCGACGCTGTTTTGCGAATTTTCCGGCGAAATTAATGATAAAATGAAGGGTCTTTACCGCAGCAAATATTTGACGCCTACTGGCGAAGAGAGATACGCAGCTGTGACACAGTTTGAGGCTACCGACGCTCGTAGATGTTTCCCCTGCTGGGATGAGCCCGCTATTAAAGCAACGTTCGATATATCGCTCGAGGTACCTGCTGACCGTGTCGCATTGTCAAATATGCCTGTGAAGGAAGAAAAATTTATCAATGATAACAAATTTATCCATTTTGATACCACCCCCATAATGTCTACGTACTTAGTAGCTGTAGTTGTTGGAGAGTATGATTATGTGGAAAGAAAATCGAATGATGGTGTATTAGTACGTGTATATACTCCTGTGGGTAAAAGCAAGCAAGGTTTATTTGCACTTGAAGTCGCTGCCAGAGTGTTACCTTATTATAAAGAGTATTTTGATATTGCATACCCACTACCCAAAATCGATTTGATAGCCATAGCAGATTTTTCAGCAGGGGCTATGGAGAACTGGGGCTTAGTCACATATAGGGAGACTTGCTTATTAGTTGATGAGGAACATACATCTGCTGTTAGAAGGCAATGGATTGCCCTTGTTGTGGGACATGAATTAGCACATCAATGGTTTGGAAATCTTGTCACAATGGAGTGGTGGACACATTTATGGTTAAATGAAGGCTATGCTTCGTTTGTTGAGTTCCTATGTGTCAACCATCTATTCCCTGAATATGACATATGGACACAATTCGTCACTGAGAATTATATTCGGTATGTTTTTTATATTCTAGTTTTTATTGATTTATTTTTTAGACTCCTTTAAATAAGTTCTCAATGAGATTATCACTAGTATTATAAAACATAGTCTTCTACGACATCTGTCTGTTTGCAACAAACTTAAAAACTATTGAAACAATTTTTTTTTCACAAGTAGATATAATTCATGAGGAAGGTTTAGGTATAAAATTTGTCAAGGTTTTTTTATTATCAGCATGGGACAATGTCCATCCGGCTCACTAGTAAACAAATATATTTCTGGGCATAATTAGTGACTAGTCTAGATTTTATATTGCCTGTAAAAAAATTATACTTATTACTATTAACAAAATATAGATAAATTTTAAAATAATGATTTGAAGTTACATTTAGGTAAAATGATACCTAGATAACTTTAAATTAATTTTGCTAATATAATTATAATGATAACATTATGAATCTACAGAAATACTTAGTCAACATATTTAACACTTGTTTTTGAATACCCTTGTTCTGTGTTTGGAAGTATGCCAGCTATGCAAATTGTGGAATCATTCCACTGGTGAACAAAAGAATTTATTTAATTACAGAACATGCATATTAATGTGCTATAGTAGTGGTTGCCTTTATTATAGTCTATACTAATATTATAAAGAGGTAAAGTTTGTGACATTGTAGGGGGTAATCTCAGGAACTACTGGTCCCTTTTGAAAAATTCTTTTATTATCTTTTATATAGCTCATTTATCGAGGAAGGTTATAGGCTATATATCATCACGCTAAGAGCAATAAAAGTGGAGCAGCAATGAATAATGTTTCAAAATTTTTTTTTTCTCTTGGGAGCTTCCGCTGCGTGTTATCGTTAATCCAAAGTAACTGTTCCACATGAACAGAGTTGCGGGCAGAGGATAGTGGTATATATATATACCTATGAATTTTAAAATCAGCTATATATTATTATGAATAATAATGAACTCAATTATGTGAAAGTAAGCTATTACTTTTGTAAGAAAAGGAATTAATTTCCATAATATCAAAAAGTTAACAACACTTGATGGCATTTTATTAGTAAGTTTTTTCAAAATTATGAGATAAAATATTATTATTATATATTTTTCTTTTAATATGACATCCAAGTCCAAGTTTAAAAAAATACATGGTATAGTATAATTAAAATTTCATAAAATTAATTAAAATAATATTTCAGTGCTCTAGAATTGGACTGTTTGAAGAATTCACATCCTATTGAAGTGCCTGTAGGTCATCCTTCGGAAATTGATGAAATATTTGATGACATATCATACAACAAAGGTGCATCTGTGATACGTATGTTACACAGATATATTGGAGATGATGATTTCCGGAAAGGCATGAACATATACCTTACAAGACATCAGGTATCATTCTTTAATTATCACTCTTATATCTTCATTTATTATAAAATATTATTTTACAGATGTTATAAGATTTTATAGAGAAACTTAGACATTTATTACAGATAACAAGTCCTTATCACATCAGAGATATTTATTTTGCATTTTAAAATATTAAGTATGTTAAATATGTCTTAACCTGACCGATTTTCATCTGCAGTGTCATATCACAGCAAAAGGTACTTGTGAAAGATCATGCAATTAAGTTTCATAGTTGGATAAACATTAGACAATCCCTTAGCTTCCTTCATGTTTAAAATTGTGCTTGTGCTAAATAAGGACATATTTATAAATTTAGTATTAAAACGTATATAAATATAATAGATAGCCACAGGTATTTTGTTCATCTTATGATAAGTGATTGGTGATTGCTGTAGTTTGAAATAAGACCAGACAAAAATAGAACTATGACTGATGCTTTGTGGCAGATGTTGGGGTAGTTTAGTATTAAAACGTATATAAATATAATAGATAGCCACAGGTATTTTGTTCATCTTATGATAAGTGATTGGGTGTAGCTGTAGTTTGAAATAAGACCAGACAAAAATAGAACTATGACTGATGCTTTGTGGCAGATGTTGGGGTAGTGTGTTTTTAATCAAAATAATCAACCAACCAAAATCTGAAATTGCATCTTGGTAAAATTAACTACTGACTTTTATTACCTAACATATTAAAATAAAAATCAGCATCACATAATATGAGAGTACAAAATTTAATTACAATATGATTATTGTAACATGTAATCTCACAATAAATGGATACAGAGTGGGAGGTAGCATATCACCATGATGAAAATACATTATACTATTACCTATAACTTTTGTGTAACTAGAGCTCATGTAGCAGCTGCTATGATTTGATAGCCCACCATAATGTTGGCAAGTTAAAGCTATGAAAAGGGTATACAAAACTAAATTGACTAAATTAGGGATGAAAGCACATGAGCCTCAGAGTTGAAACAGTTTCTGTAGCTGAAAACTGTTAGAAGCATACATACTTATGTGTAACTTTTTTTGCCACAGGTTTGTCTCTTATTTGCCGATATCTTGTCAATACCTTGGATATTAAATTCATGTTGATACAATGGTATTTTTATTCTAGGTCTATAATTTAAAACTTTTGTATTCTTTCAGTATAAAAACACATTCACAGAGGATTTGTGGGCGGCGTTAGAAGAAGCTTCAAATAAGCCTGTCGGAGCTGTTATGTCCACATGGACTAAACAAATGGGCTTTCCGGTTGTAGAGGTGTGTTATAAATAAATAATATGACAATGTACACTTTAAATACAAAATCATAATAAATTTTAAAACTATTGATTATTAATTAGGATATTTAGAGACACATAAATATGTGATTTACTATTATCGATAATTTGTACAGCGAATTTAAAGAAAACTCGCTGGTGTTTCTTCATGGTGGTAGAGTTTTTACTTAGGCCATCTGGGTAACTACCACCCTCGAATAGAAAATCTATCTCTAAGCAGCTGCACTAGAGAGCGAGTCCCGCTTTAGGTTTAGTGGGTTTACTACTTTAAATCACATCCTCATTTTAATGAGTTTGTGTTCAAATGTTCATAAGTAAAAATAAATAATAGTTTAAAAAAACTAAAAATGATAATGACCTCCAGATATCAGTATTTTTATCACTTTTTAAAAAATATACATTTATTTCTAATTTACACTATTCTTAATTCAAATTAATCAAATTTTGTTTTCTGTTTTTTAGTTGGATTTTTTATGAAAGCGTGTTTTTTTTACTATTATTTATTTTTCATTTTTAGTTAATTTTTAACATATTTTTTTCGGATTATTGCATTGTCATCGACCTTTGACAGGTGTGCAAAGATTGAATTAAATCTGATCATTCAAAGTAGGACAAAATCGAGCTCAAAGGTTCAATCGGTTACATACATACATACAGGTGAAGCTAATAAAAGTGTGATAAAAAATATGTTTGTAATATTGTAATAGTATATATTTACAAACAGTTAAACAGTCATTAAAATGTACACATCCAATAATAAATACTTATGTCTATGTTACAGTTTCTATAAATAATTTATGTTCAAATTTGTCCCCCACTAACTTTCTTTAAAACAATTTAAAAAGGTAAACGGATTTAAATTACCTTCTGATAAAAATTGAACTCTGGTAAAATTAAATGATATTAATTTAAAAAAAATATATGGAACTTGTGTAGTTTTTTTTTATTTTATACCATCAATATGTATATTTCGTTAATATTATGCTTTAGGTGAATAATAAAGTGATTGCCTATTTCAGGTATCTTCAGAACAGAGGGGCACAGATCGAGTGTTAACTTTAACACAGCGCAAGTTTTGCGCGGACGGTAGCGAAAGCGATGACACCCTTTGGATGATTCCTATCTCAATATCTACACAAGAGCAACCTTCAAAGGTAATTCATTTCATGCAAATTCAAGAACATATGTATTTTTATCAAATTTATCATGCGGAAGCTATCATTTTCATTGGACATTTATCAGTAGTATATATGTCAGCCTTGACCTATTAAATTATCTACTTTACATTTTTTACTAATCACACGTAATAGGTGGCTTTGTCATTGTATGTTGATAATGTTCTCAAGGTAATTTATTTGTAATTAATTTATTGTTGCCTATTATATACAATACATCATTTTATCAATGATATTACTCATTATTTGTAGATTTTGAAATATTTATCACAGTAATCTAAATAACTGAAAATGATGGATCCATTTCAAAGAAAAAGTTTAGAGTACAGTATTTGTAATATGTAACGAATTATTTTAGGTGGCGTTATCTATCGTATTAGAAGTGAAAAAGCAAGAAGTCATACTGAAAGATGTAGCTGAAAGTTCATGGATTAAATTGAACCCGGGAACTGTAAGTAAGACATTAATTTTATTGAATTAATTCATATTGGATAAACCAGTATCTAGTTGAAAGCCTTGACATGTTGAGAGATACTGAATATGCCTTGAAATTTTCCTAAACATATTTTAAATGAAGTGGCTCATAATAACAATAATATTTTGATGTATCTTAAAACACATTGAAAAGTCTTTCAGCCCAATGATTGCATTTTGATACTAGGTTAAAAAACCTTGTATCTGCAAAACGATGAACGAACGAACTGCATTACTTCAATATAATCTCACTATTCAACATTATTATAGGTATATATATGTAGAAATAAATGGAATAATGAAGATGTACCGTTGTTTGTGTATCATGCAATAACTACTGGATAGATTTCAATAAAAAATTTTAGCTTTACGTCTTAGACACTTGGTCTTTATCCAAAAAAATAATTATCACACATAATATAATACACGTTCCCACGTTCGTTCTGGTAGTACCGGTCGATCATTGTTACTGTTGATAATTATCAGGGACAAGGTATAATCAACAGCAGAATAATGATATCCTTTATTCATTGCCTAGGAATTTTTTGTTATAATATTGACCACATTTAATTTAAGATGTTGATTGAAAAAAAAAATTGGAAGATATGAAAGCTGAATTATCTATTTTCATAAATAAATTTATTTTCTTATATATATAAAAAAACATTGATAGCAGTGTGGTGTGTCGTTGTGCGCAAATCCCTCGAAAATAGTAAATAGATTTTGATCACATTTTTATTTATATCTTAGATCACTTGCTCTTTATCTAAAACAAGATTAATATGATAGCTTATGTAGTTCAGTGAAGCTGTTAAGATTTTGCTAGGTCAATAGCGTAGTCAGTTAGAGAAAAAAGAAAGATAGCTTAACTTAATATTAGGTTTATTAAAGCCATAAGAATCTACAATTTTAAAAGCACTATGTGGTCATCGATATCTGTTTTCTTACCGTACTGAAGTGGGTCAAGCGGTATGGTATTTATGTTTCTTTACTCTGTACATAGAAATATTGTTAAGATAATAAGCGCCGCAGTTGTGGTAGTTGTGGTATCGCAGACAAAGTTGCTGTATCGGGTAGTTATATAATAATAATGATGTTTCTTTATAGGTAGGATACTACAGAACTAGATACAGCGCGTCAATGTTAGCGCAGTTGGTGCCGGCGATACGTGACGGGTCGTTGCCTCCGCTCGACCGACTCGGTTTGCTGGACGACTGCTTCGCGCTCGTACAGGCGGGACATACACGTACTGCGGAGGTCAGTTCTATCCATATACGTATCTATCCATAAGTAGCAATGTCTATCTGATCAATAACCGTATACGTAAGAGATAGGTGGTAGAGTCACACTGAAGCTATTACTGGTTTCAGCATGAATAGGTCGGCTCGCCCGGAGTACACCAGTCAGTGAGAGCGCCGGAGTCCCACCTCTTTTAAAAGGCCGCCAACTCCCCACTTGTGTCTCCCCTGGTGTTGGTAGTGTCTATTGACGGCGGTGATCCCTTACCATCAGGTGACCCGTCTGTTAGTTTGCCCCTTATAATATTAAAGAAAGCTTACAATGAAGTGAAGCATTGTGTTCATATCATAACATTGTATTAAGCCCTTTTCTAAGTTTGCAACTATAGGTGTATTCCAGCAGCTGCACTTAGAGCCAATCGTCGTCTAGATTTATCCTGATACCATCTTAGTATCACATCTTCATTTAAAATTCGATGAAAAAAAACAAATCCAAGAACTGGCCCTTTATTTCATTTCCGGACAATTTAATTTGTCTCTTTTGAAGTTTTTGAATATTTTTTCATGCGAAAATCTTCATCGCGAGTCCACTCACGACTCTAAATAACCATCCAAATAATACGACAAAATAACTATACTATTCTAGATAAACTAGATTTGCCTTTCTTTCTCGATGCCTGGGTTGATTTCCGTACTGGTGATCATTTTGACGTTCATCATAAGTGCTCATTATTTTTAAATTATGTAACGGGACCAACAAAATGTTTTTCTATTCTTTTAGTAATCTTAACTGATGACTGATGATCCGAATTATTAATGATACTAATTTACTGTTTTTTTTTTAAATATTGTTGAATGATTTTAATGATTACAGTTCCTGAAGCTGATGGAAGCCTTTAGCAATGAGACAAATTTCACAGTGTGGTCGACTATTTCAAACTGCATATCAAAATTAAGTGCCTTATTTACACAAACTCCTTTGGATGAACCATTAAAATTGTATGGTCGTAAGCTCTTTGGTAACATCACCAAGAAGCTGGGCTGGGATGCAGAAGAGAAGGAGAGCCACCTTGATACTTTATTGAGAAGCTTGGTACTCAATAGAATGATTAGTTTTGAAGATCCTGACACAATAAAAGAAGCCAAGAACCGGTAAATTTATTTATTTATGTCTATATATTATTTTATTCACTTTATTAATTACTTTGAAACTAGTAATATTGTGATTTTGGATTTGTGATAATGAAAATAATATTGTATCTAAAACATGTTAATTGATGAACATGGGGATTATGAAATCCAAAAAAAGAAAACAGCATGGCCAGGTTTTACCCTCAGTTGAGGCATTTTCATAAACCCATATATGCCAAAGCAGTAACCTTGTTTGTCCCAGTTTCTTCTTACGGTGCACCGCCATACACGTGTACACATAATCCAGTTTTGGTATCACGCTATCAATAACGGTACAATAAATCAAGGTATCATCAATGCATCGGTATCTGTTAGTATCGCCGCGAAGTTTTGTCTATGACCATAATAAATTCGGTTGTGGGTGCACATTATCGCCTCTGTTACTATTGGGCTGTGTCACCACGTAACCACGTTCATGACGATAACAGGATTTACGCATATCAAAGGCGTTTAGTGAACGTTAATTTCGAGTTATGGCAATGACAGTGTTTTTCATGATAGTAAAGCTTGTGTTTAAACTCGCCTAGCTAACAACCATCCTCAAGTTGAAAATATGTCGCAAAGCACTTAAATCACAATAATCGGAATCGGAAGAAAATCACAAAAACCATTGCGTCACAAGCTCGGTGTTGCGATCTACCCGCATATAAACGCACGTACAGGATCGGTAGTTCAACAAATTTAAATCGTACAAATTTGTGTTTTCATTAGGTTATTTTGAGTCTATCTAATTCTTGCTAATCTTTTTGACCACTCTGTGTATAGATGCGCAGAACATCAATTTAGGTATAAATATGTTTAATATGATATGTATAATATCGAGGTAAATTAAAGATAAACAAATGCTAATCTTGGAATCTTATAATCATATTTTAACATTGTTTTGTATTATAGTTATCGGCTGTATTATGCATAAGCCTGAACTTAAGGTATCACATCTTCACATTAGGTATCAGAACGGCCAAAAAGGTTGACAATGAGTGTAATATCTTATTAGCCGTTGTAAAGGGAATTGTTATGGTATATATGTGTCGTTACATTTCAAACTAAGCCTAAATCCAATTCGAATCGTTCATGTAACATGTTTAATTATTTTTAATTTCCAGTTTTTATACATTGTGAACTAAGTTCAGATTTTGCTGTTCATAAGGTCTTTAGTTTTTTGATGTCTTCAGATTTTACATGTACAAAATTTAAAGATCTTGAAAAATAACGTAATATGATAGTACCGGCTAAAATAAGATTTAGGTCATTTTGAAATGTAAGGAGACATATAATAGCGAGATTGTTTGTTTGTGTGGTAGTTTCGAGCGGCACATGGCGGGCGCGAGCTCTCTGCCGGCGGACCTGCGGTCGGCGTGCTACCGCGCGGTGCTGGCGGACGCGGACGAGGCGACGTTCCACCGGTTCCTGAAGCTGTACCGCGCCGCCGACCTGCACGAGGAGAAGGACCGCATCAGCCGAGCGCTCGGCGCCGTCCGCGACCCCGCTCTCCTCAAGCACGTGCTCAACTTCGCCGTCTCAGTAAGTCTCACTTACCTTATCTAAATATGCTAAAAACTAATAATAACTTTATTCAGTTAGTATGGACAATCTTCTTATACAGCGTGACTGGTTAGACCTAATTATCTCGAGAAACGTAAAACTAATAAACACTCAACATCAGATGATTTACCCAAAAACGAAATGGTGTAACAAACGAATCACGCCGCGTAGTCGGGTCCGCGCCCCGCTTCCCATTGTTCGACCGTGTGGCGTTCCCACGATAAGCAGTTACACAACAAGCCTTGAAAAGTGCCTCTTTAATGTTGTTCATTGAACCTAGATGCGATTTTTTACGTTTAAAAGAATCGTTCCCAAAATTTTGAGAGTTTTTAAACAAACTTAAACTAAGGATCTCTTTGTTGTTTATTAGTATTTGTTTTGATATTATTTATTTTATATGTTAAATGTGACCATGAACTAGCACAGGATTGAAGGGTGGTCACCCTTTAAACATTCACCTGGTGTATAACTAGTGGGCCCAGCTGACGTTGACCTGCCTTGATAATAAAAATTAATCTTGAAATCAGATGGAAACGCCACCTACCGCGTCCAATTTTAAATGTAAACCATGCAATTTACCTGAACTCGGATAAAAAATTAGTCTAAAATTGTTTTGATTTTGAATAAGGATTGAATAGAAGTAGTAAAAGAAAAAAGTTTTAAGAAACTACGATTTTTATAAACACTATGCGTTCAACGATGCAAATTCTGTTACTATGCATTAGTGGCGCAAGCAGTATGATGCTTATCGGCTGAGTGCCTTAAGCGCTCGCCTTAGTAGTCCGGTGAAGCTGTTAAGACCTAGCTCAGTCAATAGCGTAGTTAGTTCGAAAAAAAATATAAAAAAAATAGTTATATCTCTTTAGTATGACCATCTGTGCCATTTTGTGTGTCTCTGTTATTTGTTTGTTCGTTTTAAATTTTGTATTAACAATAATATGGCCGACTAAACGTCCGTTTATCATTCATATTAAGCTCCCATCGAAATTCAGCGCTGCAGTACTACTTATTGTATTGCAGATTTTTGCTGAATGGGTTTGCCAATTGTTGGACATCTATTTTTGCATTTTGTGTAATTTAATTGTATGGTTGTTCCAACAATAAAGTATTTCTGATTTAATCTCTCAGTGGTTAAATGTTTAGTTGTTAATCCGTTAGTGCAGTATTTATTTTACGGTTTATTAGATGATCCTGTACCACAGTACAGGTGCAATAATCCTTACTAATATTATAAGGGTTAAAGTGAGTTTGTTTGTAACCACCTTAACTAACCTTCATAAAATTTTGCAAATACATTATCAGATTTACAATAAAAGTACATATGATACCTATTATTCAGAATAAAATTACCGTTCCTAAGGGTTAGACTAATTCTTCATTTTATGTTATTGATATGTATTTACAGAATGAAGTCCGTTCTCAAGATACGGTATTTGTTATCGTATCTGTGGCTGTGAGTAAAAATGGACGGGACCTTGCGTGGCAGTTCTTCAAAGACAATTGGCAACAATTCATGAGCAGATATCAGGTATCTATATATATACTGGTTTATTTTATAGTTGCAGGAAATACCTATGCAATGAAAATAAAATAAATACTTTTATGTGTAAATTGTATTTTAGAGCATTTCTGGAACTATTGGAGGTTGATGCAATAAGTTTTTATTCTGACATGATTATATAATGACAATTATATAAATATGGGTCAATAACATTTACTAGCTTTTCTTACTGTCATGAGTGAGATAAACGAATGAATGAGTCATCATTTACATTCCTTATAACAAATTATACAAATGCTTAGAACCAAAATGTGATTTTCACAAGTTATAGTCGCAATTACAAAAATTTTTTTTTTTGTTCATAATAAAAAAAAGAAATATTAAAAAGTTTAATATTTCATTATATTTTTAAAGCTCTATAATATGGCTTTTCGAAAAGAACAAGTTGCCTTGTAAACAGGGTAAGGTTATATATATCAGAAGTACGGTTATAGGAACCGAGCTCATAAAGCTCTGATAATGTGAAATTACATTATAATCTAGTGAAGGAAATAATGAGTCGGAATGTCGTGTATTGTAACAATAAATTTCGTATTTACAAATGAGTGACAACGCTATTTTTAATGCACTATTCTAGTGATATAGACTCTGTAACATCATTCTCTGTGGATAATTCTCTTGAATGAAATTGCTATTAATCATTGAAGGATAATTCTTTTTTTTATTTCTAATTAAAATAAAAAAGTGAATATGTGTCCTGTTTAAACAACAAAATGAATGTGTGCGTTCTTATGATTAAAACAATAAAGTGAATGTCTGTGTGTGTGGTGTTCCTCTGATTAAAACAATAAAGTGAATGTGTGTGTGTGTGTTCCTTTGCTTAAAAAACAACGAAGCGAATGTGTGTGTATGTTCCTCTGATTAAAACAACGAAGTGAATGTATATGTGTGCGTGTTCCTCGGATTAAAACAACGATGTGAATGTGTCCCACTTGTGATTAAAACAACAAAGTGAATGTGTTTGTGTGTCCGTCCAGGGCGGTTTCCTACTGTCTCGGCTGGTGAAGTCGACGACGGAGAACTTTGCGTCGGAGTCGCACGCGGCCGAGGTGGAGGAGTTCTTCCGGACGCACGAGTCGCCGGGCACCGAGCGCTCCGTGCAGCAAGCCGTCGAGACCGTCCGCCTGAACGCTGCCTGGCTCCAGCGCGACCTCCACTCCTGCACCGCGCTGCTGCTGCCCTCTGCGGCCTCTACACAGGTATCTTCACTTACCCCTCACTAGAATCCTATTCCCAACTAATACAGGTATTCTCAATCTATAAATAAACAAGTATGAGACAAAAAAATTAAGTAATCTTCCCTTCTCTGTTGTTTAATGTATTAACCAACGGTAGGTAGCATCATTAGGCTAATTCTTTTTTGTTTGTTATTATCAGGATAAGATTTGTATGTAAGAAAATATCTGAGATATCATTCATAAAGAATTTAATGTATTAACCAGTATGTAAGAAAATATCTGAGATATCATTCATAAAGAAAAGTGATGGGTTAAAATTCCCCATATAAAAGAAATGTTTGTGTGCGTGAGATACGTAAAAGTAACGGATCTTCAAAAATATTGACAGGTTAATGTTCAGTTTCCATTTCATTTCATGAGATGGTCGTACTGTAAAGCGAAGATTTAGTTTCATTTCCTTTGTTAGTACATCCATCGGAAGCCCGACGAACAGCTAATAATGTATATAAACAAAATGATTGTAATTGGCTGGTGAAGTCGACGACGGAGAACTTTGCGTCGGAGTCGCACGCGGCCGAGGTGGAGGAGTTCTTCCGGACGCACGAGTCGCCGGGCACCGAGCGCTCCGTGCAGCAAGCCGTCGAGACCGTCCGCCTGAACGCTGCCTGGCTCCAGCGCGACCTCCACTCCTGCACCGCGCTGCTGCTGCCCTCTGCCGCCTCTACACAGGTATCTTCACTTACCCCTCACTAGAATCCTATTCCTAACTAATATAGGTATTCTCATTCTATAAATAAACAAGTATGAGACAAAAAAATTAAGTACATCTTCCCTCCTCTGTTGTTTAATGTATTAACCAGTATGTAAGAAAATATCTGAGATATCATTCATAAAGAAAAGTGATGGGTTAAAATTCCCCATATAAAAGAAATGTTTTGTGCGTGAGATACGTAAAAGTAACGGATCTTCAAAAATATTGACAGGTTAATGTTCAGTTTCCATTTCATTTCATGAGATGGTCGTACTGTAAAGCGAAGATTTAGTTTCATTTCCTTTGTTAGTACATCCATCGGAAGCCCGACGAACAGCTAATAATGTATATAAACAAAATGATTGTAATTGTAATGAATGTTCAACATTGCATCATTGTATAATGCCTGCTTTTTTGCATGTCGCGATAACTCCGGCCAACCATTTTCATATATATAAATAAAATGATAGAAGTTTGCTGTTGTGCGTGCATCACACAAAAACCACTTTAGTTCTATAGCTTCGACACATCGTCTTTATATAGCATATAATATCTTCATTTAATAATAAGTTATTAAAGTGTTAAGAAAATACAATAATTATAAAGACTACGCGTTCAGCGATGTTTGTTTTCTTTGTAAATGTCTTTACAAAGAACTTTTGTAAACAGAGTATAATATTACTTTCAATTTTTTTTGGTTTTCTACTCTCTATATAAAATATATAGTTAAGATGTTTATTAAAACAACGCAGACGAAGTCCCGGCTATCAGCTAGTTATAAATACGAATGTTTGTTTGTTCGTTACACCTTAGTTATCGTAATAAAATTTTTGCTTAGACATTCTCTGTGGTCCAAAAGGAACATAGGCCATTCAGAAAAAGTAAAGAGGGATATAGGTCAAGTCGACAAACAAACAGACGAAGAAGCCGCGAGCAAAATCTAGTAATCAACATTTGTGCTACTGATTTGTTAAAATTAAGTAATAGGATTCTTTTACACATAATACTGACTGTTGTAGTATGCGAATAACGTAACGTCGCGTGTGAACACGCAATTACGGTCTTCGTATAGTAGAATATCAAAAATATAAAATGCACTCTATTGAATTTTCCTAACGTATTTTACAACTAGCCTGTGCCCGCGACTTCGTCCGCGTGGAATTCGGGTTAACGCTAACACGCAGCGGAAGCTCTCAAAAGGAAGAAATACCCCGATTTTGAAACATTCTTCATTGCTGCTCCGCTCCTATGAGTCTTAGAGTGATGATATATAGCCTATAACCTTCCCCGACACTTAAAGAATTTTTCAAATCGGATCAGTAGTTCCTGAGATTACCCCCTACAACGTCACAAACTACCTCTTTATAATATTAGTATAGATAATTGAATTCAATGTAGTGTTTGTTTTTATTTCAGAACCAAACAACGCAAGACTGATACTCCCATTGAAATCACGCTGTTGTAAAATTGCAGATATTGTTTATGAAATGAGCTTTATTTATTTTTATTGACAATATTTTTATTACAATAACAACTGACAATTAATGGACAACATTAATATATATATATCTTTGTGACCATCAAAAACTGAAGATAAAAATAAATACTTGTAATGAAAATGAAGAATTAGGAAAATATTATTGTTACCAAGCATTCTATTTGATAAATGTATGTGTTCATACTATTGGCATTTAATGTGAGATTTAGTGTTTTACATACTAAACGTTTTTAGTTGAACTTTTTTAACATTATTATCGAACTGTGACGAAATGTATATAATTATTTTATATTTAACTTATAATAAAAACTGTCATGTATTCAAAGCAATACTAATAATTGGTGCTGAGCGTATTTTTTGTTGTTTCATTTTTATGGGAATTTTTTTGTAATTTACAATTTATGAGCGCTATTTAACAAATCTAACTTAGTTTAATGATACTTATTGTGCAATTAATTATATTACTTTTAAATAACCACTAGCGTAATAAGATATGTCAGTAATTTATTCATTAATTGACTTGCAAGGTTAGTCAAAATTGTGATCTGTGGGCTATATTTAAATTGAAAGTTACCATTAGTGTCTCGCATAGTTTACATCAGTGATTTGTGTTTTTTAAGACTGTATTATCATAATAAACGCACAAAAATGATATGGACTTTTTATTTAAAGTTTATAAATCATAACTAGTTTCTTCGACCACCTGTAGTTGAACTGAATAATTCTTACTTTTGTATTCAAATCTATCGTAATGCTTACTCGAATATGAAAAACTACACCAATACTTATATTTGTAGTAACTTCGTTTCAGTATGCGATATTTTACCATCAAGTTGTGTCTAGTTAAAGAAGAAAATGCCAATTTGCACTTTGTTTTGGTGAATCGACATTGATGAACTTTTTCTCAGAAAAATGATCTAATGACAGCTAAACTTATGTCCCATATCTGCTCGTATGGTTTCGCATTGTCTGATAATATCTCAGTTATAAAACACTATAATAGTATATACCATACTACTTACCACATGCAATTTCAAAAACATTAATAATATACATATTATTATTTTAATAGTTAAAATTATTAACAACTAGCGGGCCCGGCAGACGTCCCGCCCTGAATTTAGAAAAAATCCTTGACAGATATATTAAAACCTTCTCCATGAATCACTTTATACACTGGTGAAAACAGCATGAAAATCCGTTCAGTAGTTTCTGAGTTTATCGCGAACAGACAGACGCGATAAGGGACTTTGTTTTATAGTATGTAATGAAGTAGTCTATCAGCAAATAAATATATTTTACTATCGGATCAGTAGTTTCCGAATTCATGTACTACAAATTCAGAATCTTTACCTTTTTGATGGCAATTAGAGTTAAATACAAAAAATGTCCGATGTCTTTCGTGATATTGCCATAATTACAATAAGTGAGGGAGGTATTAAAACAACAGTTCAAAACAATACATCTATATTGCACTATAACATCTCACTTAGTATTATCATTCGGGTGTCTTATTTACAAAAACATGTATTACATATTGGTTAGAGTGGAGCGATCATTCTACTTTTTTTATTACTTTTATCTTTAATAGTGGCCTGCAGAAGACACCGAAGTAGAGTGGTGCTGTGTTTGAAACAGTAAATAAATTTGACAAATATTAACATTATACGTATTAGTGTTCTGAACCACCTATGACAGTTTAATAATTTTCACAGGTTGTACGGGTCACAGCTGTAGATTTCCAACTACATTAATAATGTTAATATTTTGCATCGTTTTTTTTATAAGTTAGATTATATCAAAAATATAATTTACTTAAAAAATATTTAAAAAAAAAAGTAGGTAGGTATGCTTGTGACAACATGATACAAGTGAAAACTATATTACGTTATTAATAACTTTATTATTACGTGGCTGTATACATATAATATATACAATTCAAACAGTACACTGGTTGTATAAAAAAGAAAGTAATAATGAGGTAGGGTATGGTTTGACTTTGTAAAGTATAAACGTAGCTGGTGAGGCTCTTTCTGATATAATTATTTTTTTCTTTATAGAAAATATCCTCGCATTAGAGATTAAACCCTATGGTCACAGTGGAATCTATAAATTTGCATTTAAAAGACACAACATAGAGGTAGAGTCGTAAGCCTTAAGTGGTTAGATTTATTAACGGTTTTATTGCATTGATATACTTTGATAAAAAAAGAAAACGCCAAAAATTATAAAAAATAATAATATAACAAAATAATCCCAAGGACGGTTGATGTCAGGCAGGCGACCAATCGTAAAAATAGAGCCAAATCATACATACACATGACAAACATGTACCGACCCTACTTAGGTGGGATAAAGGTAAGAATAATAATATAACGTAATCCTAAAGTGGCATTTTCCTATGTTGATATACCATGCAGAAACACTTATCCGGTCCAAAAAACGCTGCATACTAAAGGCCAAGCTTAAAATGAAACATTTTAAAACTAATAATAATTCGTTTTTCGCTCAGCTGTGAATTTCGCTCCACCCTAATGTAGGTATTCAAATTACAAACATTCCACAGATTAAGCTAATCCGAGTATACTCGTTTAGCTATTATATCTACATTGGTGCATAAAACACAAATTTATACAGAAAACGCACGCATTTGACATAGATTATAAATAAGGTACTTAGTAAAATATGACCTAATAAGCGTCCGTTACACCATATTCGAATAATTTGACTATAAATCATTACTCATTTAAAATTTAATCATTTAAACAATTATGCGGTTTTTAGAAAATTAACGATATCAATGATTTCGATGACTCAATGATTCATGGCACTCTTATTCAGCTAGCTGCATTTGGATACTATATTTGAAGGCAATGTTAAGATATATTGTATCTGGTTAAAAATGGTACCTTATTGTTCAGTTTCATATAATGTATTCAAATTGATTAATTTACAATTAAATTAGAATTACGAGTACTGTATAACAGTAATATTGATTATTTTGAAATACGTCCTATTTATGCTTGAAGTAGTTTATATTATGTTCCAAACGAATCTTTTTCAATCGACTCTGTTTGAAGTATTCGAGTTGCCCTTAATTCGTGTCACTACTCATTGACTTGAGCAAAGAGACCTAGTGTGAAGTTCAATCGCTGGATCTAAACTATATTTTAGAGTGAAAGGCCAACTTTAGATTAGTATCATTCAATCAGTACATAATTCTTTAAATAGTCTACTTAAATTTTCATAAATATGGTGAAATAGGCGCTTAAATGTATTAAGAGTTTAGTGAAAAGATAATACAACTCCTAATAAACTTTGTGATTACATAAAAATAAATTCATGTGAGGTATGAAACGAATTAGGTTCATAATAATCATGACATAACACTATTCTCAAGTTACATTTAACTATGTAGTTGCTATATACAACGTCTTACACTTATTCCTTTAAGGTTTAGGGATTGGTAGACAATGTATATCAATCTATGAAATGTTACGCAGAATACAGTCTCGCTGCATGAATTTATAGTATCACTGACATGGAATAGCTTAGGACTCTGTATAAAACGCACTAAATTAATTATTTTGTTTGTTTAACGTTGAATAGTAAGTGTCATGATAAACAATATTTGAAAATCCCACAGTTAAATTGTAAACATATAAAATTAACACACACAATTAATGATATAATACTTATCATATTCGGTTAAGCTTTTGCAGCGACTGCGTTAAACCCTTTTAATGCTACACGCATACCTTCGTGTATCGTTACTACACTAAATGCAGGCGTGGGAAGACATTATCATCATACGTTAAGATCTATCGGGCTGTGTGACAATAGACTCAGCACGATAACTTGGCCCGTGGTTTATACGCACATCAAATGATTTTACTGCAAGCTAATTTCGAGTTATTGGAAAGACTCATGTGTGAGAACGTATAATCTGCGCCTTTACGGAATGATTTTTGACGACAATTTTAACGCGACAAATAGTCGAATCTTCCTCACGAAGATGTGGGAGTAGCATAACTGGAAGCTTCGGTATACCAGGTGAATGGTTAAACACTCGCAGTATTCTAGGATACGACACGTCATGGTCACATTTAACATATAAAATAATAATATCAAAATATACTAATAAACATCAAAGAAAACCTTAGTTAAAGTTTGTTTTAAGACTTTCAAAAGTATAGCTACAAACCTAGGTGCAAAGCTGTGAGGGGCGACCCGGAATTAATAACTTCCGATAATAAAACGGACAATAAACCCTTTTGTTTTGTTCATGCTACGAAAAATGATCTTTTGTTACTTGGTCTTTCACTTTCACTTCAGCTGCCCGCGGTCATTGACACTGTGCTTTAACGTAGACGAGTAGAGGTTGAGTATAATTTTTATGTTTTTCTAGATAATTAGGTCAAATATTTTTACCTATTTTTAACATTGATTTAGAACGAGAATCGAGTACAGAGTATCCTTTATAAATATTGCTACTGTCTAAACATTCAGCCTTGTACATTTAAACAACAGGCACACAGGATGTCGGTTAATTTGTTCTATAATATTAAACATTAAAATTAAAGTATTAAGTCTTAGTTTTGTTTCATCGCTGTTTAAGCGTTTTCTTTAATGTCATGTCAAAATCATAATACACTGTGTATCTCTACTTTTTAAGTGTTTACAAATAGTTACGATACTTGTTTTACTTTCACAATTATCTGCTTTCATAACATAATATAATTACGATGTAACTAAAAAATTAATAAAAATTCGAAAACACTGGATGTTCATTCCTTCGAACATCGTTTGTCCATTTACACGTAAAAGAGAAATACACAATATCAGTCATTATTTATTATGATAAATAATTTAATTTCAGTGTGTGTATAAGTGAAAAAATAAAATAATTCGTGTAAAGCGGAAAACAAACATATCGATAAAGCACCTGCCGCGTTTATCGACATTATTTAAAAATTAAAACTCAGAGGTACCAAATTATAATACCACAAAACAGTATCTTCTTCTATTTCTAAAAGCGTGGGAAATTTGTATATTTAATCACAAACACTCATTTTTGATATAAAGAAAAAAATATTAAACGTATAACAGATAAGAATGTTATAAAGAATCGATTAATAATATTTTTATGAGCGCTCTCCTAAACTAGTGCTTACAGCTCTTTGATAACGGTTAATTAATTTCATTCTTTACGAATTATTCTCTTCTTTACGATATCTATCACTTTTTAATTACACATTTTTATTCATATATAATTAATTATATTGATTTAAGTATATCAAAGATATAAATTATACATTTAGAACTGGTCATATGTCACATTTGAGTAGATAAGCGTAAGTGATTAATTCGTAATGAAATTGTATTTACAACTAGGTGTTACACAATAACACACGGACGGTTTTACGATAAATTAAATATATATGTATATATTACCTAATATATATAACAAAAGCCTTGAGCGAAGAAGGCTTAAGTATGACTATTTAAACAAAAATACACCAAATGTAAGAGAATCGACTAACTTCCGTGCAAAGACTGTCAGTGACTCGTTAGTCGATTAGTCTTTCCATTACATTCAATTTGTAAACTTTGATGAATGTAAATTATTAATAACGTTTTTTTTATATATTTGTGTTATTATGTATGTACAATTAATTTTTTATAATTTTTCAGAATATCTATCCGGTTTGTAATTTATTCCTAAATATTTTTTAACGAAGCCTCCTAGTGAAACTGAACATCTTTAGAATCGAATTATTGCAGCAAAGAGATAGAATAGTAACACAAAATACATATATTTTAATTATAAATCTAATTAATATTAATCATCAATAGGTCTAAAAAGTGACGAATAAAGTATTCAATGTGAAATACTACGTCCCTCTAAGCTAATGATTTAACAGTTTCGTTTACAAATTTGCCTATGTGAATATGGAATAATAATGGAACAAGACATTTAGCTACTTCTTACTATATTTATTATAGATCTTTTGAAACATTAAAAACTTTAAGATATAATTCTGATGGTAAATAATTTACCTACACTATTTTGTGAACTCTTTAAAAAATAAAAACTAATATAAAGTAGGCACTTAAAAATAATGACTAGAATAATAAGGACTGAAAGATTGTATAGTACAATTAAAATAAATATACCGACTAAAGACACTAGGATGTAAATTTTCATGTAGTCGTAACGAAAGCTTATCGGGTATATTTAAAAAAAGGATAATTTCGGAAAAATATCTTCAAAGTTACTGAAGATATAATATGAAAATAACAAATAAATCTAATATTTAAAATTATTATCCTTAGTATTTTTTAATTTATACTAATAACGACTACCTACAATCTACATACATATCACACCTTTGTATTATACTGCATCCTTGTGAAGGATTTTATTCAAATAAAATACAGTTCAAAATAGATATTGTAGAATACACGAGAAATGACAAATGTCTTATTCTGAATTACAAGCTATAAGTTTAATCTTTAGCTGTCATTTTATTCTCAAAAATCTATCAACTGTTCGTATTCTCGTAATATAATTATAGTAATTGTTTTCATGCTCAGCAATATTATTAGGTAGAATAAAATTAACAATGTAGTGCGATAAAACTGTGAATGGCCCGCCAATGCAGCCAGTTCGAAAAAAATAACAAATATTTTTTTTCAAATCATAAAAGTATTTTCATAGACGTTTCTTGGTGATAACCATTAATAGTTTTCGTTTGGACTACATTAAAATTGACATCTAAATTATGTACATTAGAACGTATACTTAATATAACATAGCAAATAATAAAAATTGTTACTTTTTCAACTCTCATGTGGGACTGCAGAGTTGGTGGTTAACACAATAGCAAAAAAAATGCTATTTACTCGTAGCATTTTACTAAATAGTCGGGAACACGAAATTGGAATTTCCACACAAGGCCAAATTAATTTATCACACATTTTAAGGGTTTCAAATATATAAATATCGGCTTTTTCATTTCCCACAAAAACTCCATCCGATTTTCATTGGGCCCAAACTGTAAAAATTCATAAAAAGAATTCATTTCTTTCTTATGTGAAACATCTAATAGCACAGGTAGGTAGGGGTATTTATGTTGTTCTAAAATTTATTTTATCGTCATCTATTCGTTCTTTTATACGATATCGTTATTAATAAATGTTTGATATTTAACTATAAACAAATTTGTTTTTAACGCCATCTACATTTTTATTCCGAGAAAATCAAAAATATATCTTTTTAATCCTGTGGAGGATTTGATCCTGCGTCTTTTACATTTCATCCAGTCATCAATATTATCATGATTTGACAAAGACTAAACTAACGCTAAGTATTCACTTTTTATCATACTATAATGTAAACATCTTTCAAGAAAATTGAGTTTTATATTACACATTTATTTAAATAAAAATTGATGAGCTACACTGTGCTTATGTAGAAAAGTCTGAACTTCTGTAATTAATAACTTTTCATTGTATTTACTTACAAATGACAAAATAGACACGGCAAAAAGACTTTCTAAACATATTGTTTTATATTTTATTGTATTTCTATATTACAATATGAATCCCTAACAAATTTTTGTGAAGCTTCAGTAAGAATTACTAACAACTTAAATATTATATTAACGTAACTTTGACTTCTGCCTCTGTTAATGTAAAGAAACGGACACTATAATATTTAGTGATGAATTTCCACAAAATAACACCTTCTATCAAACAAATTACTAACAGTTTACTGTTTCCCATATTATCAATGGATTAAAAGTTATTTTATAAATATTTCTCCGACTTACCTCATTCAATGATGACAC
>MU161298.1:25450-37985 GCA_015888305.1 Antheraea pernyi | reverse complement strand
AAAAAATGAGAGATCGAGAATTTTGGAATGATGCATTTGAATCTACTTTGTCTAAACTTTTGTCAACGTCTGCTCATATTATACTTTATGAAAGCTAACTTCTAATTAAAATTCTCGATCTCTATGTTTTTCCCATCCCTATTTCCACCTCTAAGGAGTTGTTTCGTTAAAAAAGTAAAGGATGGGCACACTTAGCCAAAGGACTGACTTCAAGAATCCACGTTGAGATTATCGGTTTTTAAAAAAAAATTTGGATGCTAAATTTTTTTTAATGATAAGCATCAATGGACAATTGATGAGAATACTCTCTACGAATTTTCAAATACTTACGTGAAAAATGGGGGCCAACTTCCCAGAGCTGTCCGATTGTAGTCCGGCGAAGTAGTTCGAAACAAAAAATTGATATTCCCATAAAGTCCGGTGAAGCTGTTAAGGCCTTGCTAGGCCAATAGTGTAGTCAGTACGAGAGAAAAAAGATATACGCAGGTTCGAACACCGGCATGTACCCACAATTTTATTCAACTACATTTACTAATTTAAATTGATAGCACTATTGACTAATGATGCAGGAAAACATAATCAGGAAACATGAGAAATGTTCTTGTAGTACCATGGTATGTGGGAAAATATACGACTTTGCATTTCTCGGGGCTTGAAATCGCTAATACGTGGTGGGCTGGTGTGGTAATATATATCCATACCTTCTTTCGAGAAGAAGCCTATGTCACTGCAGTGGGTTCCCTTACAAGCCGATGTGATGAATACATGATTAATTGTTGCAATAATGATGTATCAAATTCCATGAAATATATTGTTTTTATTATTTCCAATAAATAAATAAAAAAGCCTGTTTATTCCATTACATTGTTAAATTATTAAAATACTAGCGGGCTCGGCAGACGTTGTCCCGCCCTGATTATAAAAAAATCCTTGACAAATTATATACCAAAACGTTCCTCATGAATCACTTTATCCACTGGTGCAAAACCGCTTGAAAATCCGTTGAGTAGTTTTTGAGTGTATGGCGAACAGACAGACAGACAGACGCGGTGGGGACTTTGTTTTATACTATGTAATGAAAATATTTTTTTTATCATTAATTTTCGTGGAGGGTCTTCGGGTTAATGCCTCCTCCACAGAAAGCCAAGTGTCGCGACTCCTTGCAGTGTCTATTCAGCTCTTACCAGCTATAGATTGTAGTTCGTCTCTCCATTGGCCTATCGCTACTTCTATATCCGTGAGGTCCGTTACAGAGTTACAGTTTTTGTCAATGGGATACGAGCCACATGTCCTGCCCATCTTCATTTTAAACTGCGAACGAAGGATAGAGCATCTATTACTTTGGTATTCTTTTTCGTCTGCACTGTCCTGCGTATGCATACCACACCGTTTTACCCACTTTTAAACGGCAAGAAAATGTACATCGCTGATCGCTTAGTGCTTATAAAAATTATATTGCATTAAAACTTTAATAGCATTTTACACGCAGCGGAAGCTCTCAAAAGAAAAAAAATTGGTTTTGAAAAATTCTTCATTGGGGCTCTGCTTCTATAGACTAGTCACGTCCACTTTCTCCTTCGCTACAGAGACTACACGCTCATAGTCAATGCCTATTAGCCTGGTCTAAGTATGATGATAACATCTAAGACTTGAGACATCCAAGCCAACGTCACCTGCACCTGCTGAATAACGAACGAGGCAATAGCGAAAGCAGGGTGGTAGGGTATTACAGCCTGACTGGGTCGCAACCCCCATGTATATGGCTAAAAAGCCCGTCATAGTGATTCGCTCCTGCGGGTTGCGTTTCGGGATCAGTCTGTGCATATCCAATTTTTCGCAGGCCGGCATGATAGCGGCGACCGGCGATGGATAGTGTGTCACTCGGTGGTCGCCATTGTTTTTTTATTGTATGGTGCTTACCATCAGGCACAGAACAGTCATTTTGCCGTGCTTCTATAACAAAAAAGATTAGCGCGTTCAATCAAACCAACTCTTCAGCTTTATAATATTAGTAAGTATATATTTTTTTATATTATAGAGGGGTAAACTAACAGGCGGGTCATGTGATGGAAAGTGATCACCACCGTCCATAGACACTAACAACATCAGGGGAGTTGCGTGTTGCCCCCCTTGTAAAGTATATATAGACAGATGTATATTGTAATAACAAAATTTTTAGATAAAGGCTATCGATATATTATGTACGTGGTGCGCAAAACACGATAGAAATGAGACTTTAGTCAAATAAATATAAAGATACACCGTTCTCTATGAGATCACTGACGCTACAAAATCCAATAGTAATTTAAAAAATACAAAGTCAATCAAACAAAGTCAACAATTCAATGTCAATGCCCGTGCACCCATCCAAATACTGACCGCGCCCGACATTGTTTATCTTCGGTGATCGGACGAGAACCGGTGTTTTCAACACTCTACCCGACGCAGTGTTTACCCCCACCACTTTTCGTCACACAAAAAAGTTGCCGAACAGAATTGCAAAGCCCTCTTATTTCACTTCAAAATGATTAGAAGTGGCACCGATTTTATTTGAATTTGTAAAATCAGTCAAACTCGTGTTTTTAGATCGCACTGGTTTAATTAGGTAACTAGTTTGAACATTTGACCGACGCTTAACCATAGTAACTGTTTGTACGCCATGACACATATTTATATGAATATACATATAAACTCAATTATATAAAAATGTATTTGTTTCAAGGTATTGTTATCATATTTATTAACACTTTAGGTAAAAGACAGATAATAAAATAATAGGGAAAACATATTTTAATATTCGCCTTCATAAAAATACAGTTTCTCAAGAAAGTTCTCGAAAAATCGGGAATATCCCAAACTATGCACGTAAAAATTGTAAATGTAAAAGTGAGTCTGTCTGTCTATTTGTTAACTTTTCATGACTAAACCTTTATAGGTGTACGAAGACGCAGAGAAAAGTTTGCAGGTATTTTATTGTTAGCAAGTCAAATATTTATACATACTAGTGGGCGCCTAGTGGTCGACATTCGACCATAGTTCATTGATTTTTTTAAGTTTGAGTTTTATTAGGGTTAATATCATTGTTGAATGTAGAATGAAAAAGGGTAATTGGAACGTAAGAGTAAAATAATACATACAGTCGAGCATAGCAACCTCCTTCACAACCTTTTTTGAGGTCCTTTATTGACAGATGTCAATGTCATTTTTATTATGTTGTGTAAAATTGAAGCAGTAGTGTGAGTAATGCATATTTTAATTAATTTAATTTACTTCTAATGCATTTTATATAAAATAAATAGATTTCTGCACTTCTCCTCCATATAAACGTTAACTATCCCAAATTTCACGTTCATCCGTTCGCCCAATTCCGTTAAAAAGGGATACAAAGTTTAGGCTTCACGTATTAATTAATATATGATATTGATTAAGATAATTCAGTTCAGTACCATTTTCTCGTTTGTTTGTTAATTGATTGTCTTTATTTTTTTATATTTTTCATGCTTATAATTCTTATATTTACTAAGCTACAATGTTTGTACAGTCTTTAACATGAAACTTAATTAATATTAAAACATAAAAAATAATGATAATTTATAGGTGGAAGAACCACGCTGAAGCTATTACTGGTTTCAACATGAATGCGTCGGCTCGCTCCCGGTACTACCACCCGACCCAAAGAAACACCGACGTGAAGTAACAGTGCTTGCATTGTTGCGTTTCGTTCGGTCAGTGAGAGCGCCGGATAACCCACCTCCCTTCCACCTCCCCCAAACACAGGGTGGCAACACACTTGCGACTTCTCTGGTGTTGTTAGTGTCTATGGACGGTGGTGATTACTTAACATCAGGTGACCCGCCTGTTCGATTGCCGCCTTTTGACATAAAAAAAACACTGCCCCATATTAGTATGTACATTGCACCCATGCGAAGCTGAGTTGGTTCGCTAGTTCTCAATAAAGAAACACGGGTATATTAAGTTTTTTTGGAATATACGAGTCGAAAACATTCTTTAAAATCCTTATTCGTCATTCGTCATGATCCTTACATTTCCTAATCTAATTGTACAGTTGCAAAAAAAAATCAATAATACTGAAAAATAAAAATTATGTTTTGTGATCGAATTTCGATCATTAATTATAATTAACGTATGGTTACTAACTTATATACAAGTATATAGTCTAAGAGACGAAGAATTGATTTGTACTTTGTAAACTTATTTACAAAATTAAATAGTGGATACAAAATATTTACGTGAAGCGTAATGTAAACTGCGATATTATGGTGAGATGTAAATATTTTCCAGTAGTAAAATACTTGGTACGCCTACATCTTAATCTTCAGGTCCTTGAATCATGACATTGCACGTTGCCCTCCGTAAATAGTATTTCTGCACTCATAAAATATAATCTCATATATTATGAGCTCTTTATCGCAGACGAAGGTATTCTGTTATGCTAAGGATGAATTAATATAACTTTATTTGCGATTAATTTGGTTTACACTAGTTCTGTCGCGTGTCTGCGTTCCTGTATTTGAGTTTTTTTTGTTATATTAAAATCTCCAATTGTTATCATGGTACCATTAAGATCTGTCTCAATAGATGGCCCAGCGATGGGTACCATTCTTATATGTTCACTCTCCTTATATCACACATCTTGATATTTGCATCTCTGCACCTTTCATCTGTATCTGAACTCAAATTCGAGTTTCATTTCGAGCAATTTATAATATGGGGCCTCGCGACTTATTAAAGACTAAGTTTCAGGAATTCGGTACCTTAATTCTACGTTCCCAATATATTCTTGAAAATTTAATATATGTTGCAAAACTTAGATAAGCTGGACTTAGTAAAAGACTTACATAATGTAAGCACTAGGAACAATGATAAATTGGTCATTCTATGTTTCAGGCTCACTAAGATCAGTAACTGTGTTTTAGTTAATAGTGTTGGGTTTTGGAACAGAGTCCCGAAGCAAATTACTGATTTGCCAGATAGTAAGTTCAAGCATCATGTCAAGCGGCTAATGTCTACAGGTTATTATAGGGTGGATCAATATGTGAACGATGGTGACATCTGGAAATGATACCCCTCTCTGTGCATTCACCAAAAACGAATGTAAATATCTATGTTTGTTAAAATATGTATGACGAAAAGATAAACTAGATCGTGTTCCTGGCGGTACTTCTCGATGACTGGGTTGTTTGTCCGAACCTGTGATAGTTTAGCCGTTCATAAGCGCCTTAAGGCCCTGCGAAAGGCCTTAATTGGGTAAAGTAATTTATTTAGAAATCCATGGTTTATTTTTTATTTATTTTTATGTCATTGGTGGCAATCGAACATGTTGGTCACCTGATGTTAAGTGATCACCACCGTCCATGGACGCTAACAATACCAGAGGAGTTGCAAGTGTGTTGCCACCCTTTGGGGGGAAGGGGTAGGGGTCATGTAGGATTTGAAGCCCCGTTGAAAGACGCTGTATCTGACCTCATTATAACTGCGTTATTATCGCGAGCACATACATAATTAAATTGCAAAATAATTATTCTATAATTAACTACACAGTTGTAACTTATCAGAATAATAATAGGTTTACATACAATACGGTCCAATCGATTACTAACAATGAGTATAAATCATTGTTTTTTTTTTCTCTATTATTTAAGGGTATTGTCTTACACAGTGTTGATATAATTTGAAGGGCGTCCTTTGGAAGTGTTATTCATGTTTCAACAATAATAAACAAAACAAATAAAGGTATAAAAATATATTTACCTCTGGACAAACATCCTACTAGTTGTTTTGATGAACAGGTATCACAGCTATGTTGTGGTGATATCATTTGCGTCACACATCTTTAGTATTAGGACTACAAAAATTGTTAAAGTTATTAGAAATTTCGAAAATGCATATTTCTAAAATTGTATATAAAAGTAAGTCAGAAGTTTTTCTTCATGTTACTTAATTTTGCCTAATGCCCTTTTTATGCCGAGCAGCATAGGTGAGAATGCCTGATTTCTACTGACTAAACCCTGTGTTCTCCTTGCCTCATTTAACCGGGAGGGCAGGAACGGCCTCTACAGTGCTTCTACCCGACCCGCCAGGTGTTGACCCTTCATCAGGGCTCCGACTTGTGGTCTGAAGGGGGAAGACTTTGGCCCCCACTGACGAACTGATGAGAGGCGCTATAAACACTAATGCTCCTTCCACATGGGCCTGTGTTAGAGTTTCCACGGCGACGAACATGTCCGTGTCCATCGCCCGCAGCAGGCCCTCAATACGTCGGCCAGAGATCGTCACCGACCTGCCGCCACCATGTCGTTCGTTGTCGTGCCTTCCGCTAAGTGTTGTGACTTCAAATCGGGAATTATTTATTGAATTATATAGTCTATAAATTTTTGACGATTGCAGTATAGTATAATGTAAATAAAAGTAGTTCTGAAAACAAAAAGTAAAATGTTTCTATATTTAATTTGAGAATACGACATTCATAAAAAATACACATTTAACAAACAATAACACGATATAGTAATTTTCTGTGACATCTTTTAGTCTTTCGGTATCCAAATTTCGAAGAATATCTCCTAATCGATTTTTCGATTCCGTATAGATACTCAAAACTCAATATTTCAAGAAACGGCAGCGTTGTGATCATGTTTTAAAACTTATATGTATACCTCATGTTTTAATCTATCATTACATAGTATAAAACAAAGTCTCCTACCGCGTCTGTCTGTCTGTGCGTTCGTGATAAACTCAAAAACTATCGAACGGATTTTCATCAGTTGATAGGGCGATTCATGAGGAACGTTTTAGTATATAATTTGTCAAAGATTTTTTCATAATCATGGTGGGACAACGTCTGCCGGGCTTGCTAGTATATACATATAATAAACCTGTAACCATGCCAAATCTGTAATAAAATATTCTTTTAAAATCATAATCGGGGTGGACTTTGTTATTATCGATATGAAAGCCAAAAATAATCTATTTACAATTTTTGTATGTCTGTCTGTTTGTCCGTGTGTCGCAGTATCACTCTAACAGTGCTGAACAAATTTCGACGAAACTTGGTACAGTGATAACTAATATTATAAAGAAATATATGAATTTTAGTAGCTCCTTGTGGCTTAAAAAACAAGGGTTTCTTCAGGATGACGGACGAAACTCAAAACTTTGTAGTAAATTAAATTCGTGACAGCCTTCGATGAAATCTTCTTTCTGTTATAGCAGAGAAATTAGCTAAAAACGTAAGCTATTTCATCTCTGTATGCTGCTTAAGAAAAACGAATAACAAAAATTAAATAAATAAAAAGGCTGGCGCATATAACATTATAAAAAGATCTGAGAATATTATGCGCGTTAAAAATTACGTCCTGTAATAAAATCACGACATCAGTTGCGCGCCATTTTCCCAAGTTGAATGTCCTTCGACCTACATCGTTTTAAGGGCACGAGTCCACTCACATACAAACAAATCGCTTTAACAACAACATTGTTATCATCATCGGTATTATATGATAAGCATTGCATTGTTTTATATGAGACGTAAGCGGCAAAGATAGGTGTTGATGTCTGCTATAGATTAGATTTATATATTGTGTAAACGACATTCTTTTACATATTTTATATACATTGGCGTGTAAGGGGTGTCGAATAACATCATAAGACTTGAGACACCCAAGCCAACCTCACCTGCACGTGGTGCACCCTGCTGAATAACGAACGAGGCAATGACGAAAGCGGGGTGGTAGGGTATTACAGCCTGACTGGGTCCATCAAGTATATGGCGAAAAAGCCCGTAATAGTGATTCGCTTCTGCGGGTCGCGTTTCAGGATCAGCCTGTGCATATCTAGCTTTTTGCAGGCCGGCATGATAGTGGCGACCGGCGATGAATAGTGTGTCACTCGGTGATCGCCATTGTTTTTAGATTGTACTATGCTTACCATCAGGCATAGTCATTATGCCGTGCTACTATAAAAAAAAAACATATATACCTTGGTTTAATAAGCGTTTGGCTACACTCTTATCCGATGATAAATCGCCTCTTCTAGCTCTCGCAATATCTAATCGAAATCTAGCTATGATAAAATCAATAGCGTTGCGAACAATTCCACTTGATTTTTTTAATACTCTGTAAGTTTTTGCCTTGATCACAGCCTCATTTGATGCTAAATAAAGTGGTAAACATGCTTAATCTATAGAAGACTGGCTCTCAACTGCAGCAACACAGCGATATGTTATTAAAAAGTATACAATAGCGTATTATTGTATGACTACGAGTGACTGCAATTAATTTCGGTATCCAAACAGCATCATTAAGTATCTAAGAGCAAGGATTTCTTCTCGTGAGTGGTAAGACGCAACGATTGTGCGCGAATATATGCTGATTTTATACTTCATCGGTGTTGTAACAAAAAAGTTAAATACGTATTGAAACCTGGCTTTAAAAAGGTCTCATATTAAATGCACCGCGGTCGCTGATTGGTCGCCATCTTGCTCTTTTGTCTCGATTTGGTTACGTTACTCTAAGACTTGTGAAAAAGGATAACGCGAACTTGCCTCGGGCGAGTGCGGTGCATTTAATAGAAAACTTTTTTAAACCAAGTTTTTATACTTATTAAACTTTTTTGTAATAACATGGGATAGGTTTTGCTTCTGACCACAATATCACTTGATGGCAAATGACTATGTGGTCTAAGATAGTAAACTCGTTAAATCTAGAGGATGACTGGCTCTCAAGGGCAGATGCCGGAACATACCTATAGGTGCTTGACAACAGATTTTTTTAACTTAAAGGTGGTACCTAGCCAAACGAGCTTAGTAAAAGACCTACCTGTAGTGGTAGAGCCACGCTGAAGCTATTATTGATTTCAACATAAATGGGTCGGCTCGTCCAGGGTAGTACCACCCTCTCATAGAAAACCGAATTGAAGTAACAGTGCTTGTATTGTTGCGTTTCGTTCGGTCAGTGAGAGCGCCAGAGACCTACCTCCCTTTCCCTCCCCCCCCTCACTTCCTTTCCCCCAAACACAGGCTGGCAACGCAATTTCGAATTTCGACTCCCCCGGTGTTGTTAGTGTCTATGGACGGTGGTGATCAAATAACATCGGGTGATCCACAAGTTCGTTTGCCAGTTATGACATAAAAAAAACCTTAATCAAGGTTTCAGCTTCCAAAGCTCTACCTTATTCGCAATAATTCGGACCTACATCGTCCGACACGGTGTCCGAACACGCTAAACATTGAGCCATCATCGATTCAAAACCATGATTAATTGTGTACGTATAGTAACATTATTATAAGTTTTATGATTTATTTCTGTTCTAAAATTAGTTAAAACTAAGGATGGCTTAATTTTAGTCAGTACAGTATTTATAAGTAATAGGTACCGCCTATATATATAGGTATATATATATATATATATATATATAGGTAATAGGTATTAGGTACCGCCAAATTTTCACCAGTTTTTTCACTATCGAATGTCGTCTAACTTAACTAAAATTCTACAATATACCATGGTAAGATTCTATATATTTTTATCATACTAATAGCTGTTGAACGATAGGACTTTTATAGTTACAATGGGTTTGCGAGCAAGCGAGGAGAGCACTCGGCCGAAATAGAAACTAGCGCGAGAGAGCCAAACTTTACGTGGAGAAGAGTCCTACATGTGACACTCAGAGACCCAGGGGAGCTTGAGTAGTGTTGATCGCCCCTGTCCAGCATATTACATTAAATTAGTTTTATATTATGTTAAGCCCCGTCTAACCACCCGAGCTTAGTTCTGCGTGAAGTTCTGCATCCATCTGGTCTTCTCTCCAGAAATTTAAAGAAAAAGTCATTAAAATGCATGCTCGCTCAACTTGTATTTGTTGAGTTGTAATGTAATAATTAAGGGAAAGAATTAAGTGAAGGGAAAATTGGTCTCACTTTCGTGAGAATACCCGTACAAAACCGGGGCCGCCAACTGGTAACAAATATAAATTATGAAAAATATAACACGAATGATTACACTTTACCTTCAAATGATATGAAACATGTAGAAACAAAGCCAAATAACATGGTCGTTCAATATTTGCTGTATATTTCGACTGCGCGTCAATACAAACATAGTCCATATATCCTTAACACATTGACCCACTTGCGAGCTGATAACGTCGTGAAAGCGCGATAAAAAAATCCAACGTAACACGACCTTGTCTGTTTTGAGATGTTGCGTATAATATTATAAACTAGGATTTACCCACTTCTTCGATCGCGTTAATGTAGATTTGTCTTATCCTGCGGACACAGTATTTTTTTTAAATGAAAGTGATGATGATGACTGTTCCGACCGATTTCAGCCATGACAACTACTTTGACCATTAGTCTAAGACACTATTGCATACTCGGAGTCCAGCAATGGAAGCAGTCAAATATACGCGACCGTTACGACCGGGGAAGGATAAAGACAGATGGTACAGTATCACGGTGAGAAAGTTACAAGAGGTCAGTACTATCTCGCACTCCCTTAATCACCTTTTACGATACCCACGGGAAGATATTGGATGGTGCTAGTCTTCTTTGCCGGCACCTCACGGATGAAAGTGGTTAAGGCATGAAAGCATAATAAACAACCCGCAGACTGATATAATGACATCTTGACTCTTTGTTCGGGCATAAATTGGTTAGGGGTATGCAAAATTCTTTTTTTTGACACATTGTTTGTCAACGGACAATCGGGGATGATCAGTCACTTGCTCGGCGCCACCTGGTCGGAACGCGCACTTTTTCGGACTCGCTCACTACACTAGCAACACGGTGGCGCGGATTTCTGTTTTGTGATTTGTGTGCATACATTTTGGGAAACTGGTGTTCTCACCAACGGCAACGGCGTTCTTTCAAAAATCCTTTCGGCATACATTTTTCCAGGGGTATCTACCTCCAGCCAATTTATATACAGTACCTAGGCTAGGTACACCGACCCGTGTGGGTGTGATGGTTGCCACCCCACTCTTGTAACTGTTTTACTGGTTATAAGTTACATTTTTTCAATGTTATAATTATTCTTAAGACTATATGGGAAAGTATAATAGTAATGGTATGATTTGAGAGTTAAACAACACTCAGCAAAGTTCTCATCTTGCAGTATATCTTTTTATGATCAGTCTAGTCTTTTTAAAGACTTAAAATGTTATTCGGAGTCAAATTCGTTATTACAGCGAACATTGTGAAGGCTTGTAAATATTTATCCTGAAACAGAGATTCATACATACATTAAAGTTTTTTTCTTATGGTATTGGAGGTAAACGAACAGACGGGTCACCTGATGATAAGTAATTACCGCTGCATATGGACACCTGCGACACGATGGGCATGACAGATACGTTGCTCGCCTATGAGGAAGGAGTAGATATATCAAACAAAATTAGATTTTTTTTAAAGTGGTTATTTGCAAGACGTCCTGTTTTAATTTTACTGGCATTAGACTTTGAATTTCATGGATATAACAGGGAACTCCTCAAAATCGAACAGAAAAATGCCTACTGATTAAGGTAATGTTTAGTTTATGACGGTCAAAATTAAATAAACCACCAAATTTTTTGACTGTTTTAAATATAGATTCACAAAACGAAAATTGATATATAAATGCGCATTCCATCATATGTACAGCATCGAGAGGAATCAAGGATAAAAGAAGGCCAATTTTAAGTTTCTATAATAGCATTGTGACTATGTTTTTTATTAAACTCTTGACCACATTATGCGTAATCCTAAAAAGCTATATTCAAAGCGAACATAGTTTGTATCTAGCAATGGTCAAGGACATTCTAATGGGACTTTTTGGCGGGATTTTGAATATCATGTTTTTTTTTTTTTTATAGTAGCACGGCAAAATGACTGCACAGCGCCTGATGGTAAGCACAGTACAATCCAAAAACAACGGCGACCACCGAGTGATATACTATCCATCGCCGGTCGCCGCTGTCATGCCGGCCTGCGAAAAGCTGGATATGCACAGGCTGATCCCGAAACGCGACTCACAAAAGCGAATCACTATGACGGGCTTTTTCGCCATATACATGGTGGTTGCGACCCAGTCAGGCTGTAAAACCCTACCACCCCGCTTTCGCCATTGCCTCGTTCGTTATTCAGCACGGTGCACCACGTGCAGGTGAGGTTGGCTTGGATATCTCGAGTGTTAGATGTTATTTGACACCCCTTACACCCCAATACACCCCTTACACCCCTGACACCCCTTACACCCCAAAATACTTAAAAGAAATACTTATTCAAAAATATTTGTAACTACGATACGCACGCCATCTACTGTAACATGTAACGTGTAGCTTAGATATGTGAATACTAATAATATATCGAATGGGATGGGATTTATCATCAGCAACATACCTGGAACTTTAACCTACTATATACCACCCTCAGTGCTCACTAACACTATATAAGAAATTGACCAAAAAGATAATATAATTCAAATTACATACAAATATATGACTTTCAATTAGGTATATTTATTCTTGGAGTCCAGTACAG
>MU161297.1:8151-43062 GCA_015888305.1 Antheraea pernyi | reverse complement strand
AAAGTTGTGAATACTGAGATGACATCTGACAGGGGAGAGTAGAAGAGAAAAACTTATTATGTCTACCCTACTTTCGTGTGATTAGGGTAAGAAGATGAAGATAGTATAAATTGAAAATAAAGTCCTTTGAATCTACTAAAGGTATCGGCATAGGACTGAGACAATCCGGTACGAAATTTTTGTAGATGGATTCAGAGTACTTATTCTTTGCATTCGCTTGGCTCTTTGACAGTTTTAATACCCAACGTAGCAGGTAGCATTAGCTGGTATTAATATAATATCATTGATAACCTATAAACTTTTTACTATTAGATAACTACAAGGCACAAACCCGTAATTATTAGTTAGAAGATCTTAAAAGGAAAGTAACCTCGATTATTGAAACATTATTCATTAGTGATCTACTCCTATTGGTCATAGTGTGATAATATATAGCCTATCGATAAAGAAGCTATCTAACACTGAACTCTCTCTCTCTCTCTTCCTGGCTGTTAGTCCCACATGGTGGTGGGGTCAGCCTTCCTTACTTTTCTTCTCCACTTCGCTTTGTCCCTGACATCACATTCGGAAACTTCGCACTCGTTCATATCTTTCAGCACTACACCCTTCCAATTTGTTTTGGGCCTGCCTCTGGATCTCTGACCCTGAATGGACAGTTGCAATGCCAAATTTCCCACGTAGTCTGGTGGCTTTCTCTTTACGTGACCATACCATCGCAGCCTACTTTCTTGTATCTAATTCTAGTCTCTAGTCTAGTCTAGTCTCTATCTAGTTTGTTTAATAAATAAACTGTTGTCAATTATTCAGCTGTTGAGTAACGTGAAGCGCTTGGTTCTTGTGTAATGCTTGCTTGTTTACTTACACGTTACGATCATGCTGTCCGAACACTTTTTTGTCAATAATACTGTTAAGAACTTCGTTATAAAAAGTTAATAAAAGAAGGTTTATTCTTGCTTTTCAGTTTTTTTTTCTGCGGTTTAATTTTTTTGATAAAAGTTTCTATTTTATTTTTGTGCTTAATTTTTGATTACTTCTAAAATAGAAATAAGGTAGGTAACCTTACCTTAGCTATTAATTGTTATATAATCCTATTTTAAGTAATAATTATTGTATTAATACATAAAAAACAGCGGACTATTCTGGCAAAATTTATCCGTGGTCATAAGTATAATTAGTGATTGTACAATCAATCTTTCTCTGTTTTCGTACCTTTAGGGTTGACATTTTTTTTACCAAATTTATGTGGAACCAATTTCCGGGTATACCCTCTCCAATTTTTTAAAATCGGACTGATTTGTAAAATGTTATGCGCGGTTCATACATACAAATATATATATATACGTGGCGACTTGAGAACCTCCTTCGTTTTTTTCGTCGGTTAATAATAAAGGATAACGTATAATCAACAGCAAAATAACATCTTCAAAAATTTGTTATACTTTGTGTAGGATTGCGTTGTAATATATAATAACGTTATAATACTCATTTGTATGATATTTGCATGTTTTACACCTTGACAATCTTGAAATTTCCAAATAATTCATGTCTAGTTGTGAGTGGCGTATTGCATCGTCTGCGTTATTCTTTGGTAACCATCAATTAGGCTCTTCAGACGGCATTTGTAATTATTATTAAATGCTTCTAAGTGGTGTTGCGCTAGGGTTCCCTCAACTGTAATCGGTATTGATTTTATCTAAACTTGTTTGAGGAAATAAGTTGCAGTTATAAGTACTACGGACAGAATTGAAAACTCAAAACTATGGAATAACTGTGTTGTCTTTTAATTTTTTAAATTAATTAATTATGAATAAATAATTATATACTATAAGTATGAACTATTTAACTTCATAATTTGTTAATTGTAATTATTATCATTAGTATGGTTTTCACATCTATTAGCACTCCGAACAGTAATTATATGCAGTTTAGCAAGCGCAATACGGTCGGTCACGCTTACTAGCATGTCATGACTCGAAATTGTAAGTTTATTTCCTGCCAAAAAAATCCTGCTTTACGTGGCTAAAGAAGTTTTCACTTCAAAGATACTGAAACGGATGATAATAGAAACACAGTTACGTCCGTGGGTAAATCAAATGACGTTTGTAGGGACAAAAACAAGTAGGCTCACTATAACACAACTACATTACAGTTACACTTACATAACGTGATAGTTGGAGTCCATTTGAATATCTCTTCATTCTGTAGTGGGGAACATGTATTAGACCGAATAAATTAGAGCGATATCCAGTACAGTCGTGTGTTCATTGAATCTCTCCTCACGCCACACCACAATTCTTATATGTTGCTATGGCTATTATGTCATGTAGACGCAAGCGCGATAAATAAAACAAATTGGCCAAAAAGATAATATAATTCAATTTACATACATACGAGCTTATACAAATATATGAATGTCGATTATATTAATTATTGGCATCCAGTACAGCGCACGCACAAACGGATATGTTTACTGTGAACAACATATTTTTGCTAAATTTTATGCGAACGAAGCGGCGGGAACAGCTGGTCTAAATTAGAATAGCCGCAATACTTCCTATAAGGTCAGCTGTCTGCCAGTGAAAGTCCCGTGAAAATCGGTTTAAACGTTTTGAAGATGATGGCACTGTGGACGAGGCCGTGAGTAACAGTTAGTCTAAAATAAAATAAGCTAAATTATTTCTTAGAAGGTTAGCTATCTGCCTGTTAAAGTCTCGCGAAAATCTGCCCAACTGTTTTGGAGATATTACTGCGTATGAATCCGCGGGTATGAATCCAGACTAAAATAAAATTACTTCTTATAAGGTCACCTATCTGTCAGTAAAAGTCCCGTGACGTCTACGGTTTTTGAGGTGGCGTTGCAGATAAAGCCGCAGGTAACAGATAGTCTATACTAAAGTAGCCTATCTCATCTGCTGCAATTCAGATATTTGCCGTTAAAATTCTCGTCAAAATCGGTAAATCCGTTTCGGAGATTACCCGAAGCAATCAAAAAGACATACCGACAAAAAAAAAGAATTTTTGTTATCAGCAGCGTGTATACTTTTATATTCAATCAGTAAAAAGTCGTTATTTTGATATTACATACAGAAATTTCATTTTTATTATATGTATAGAAGTTAAGTGTGTTGTTATTATATTCTTTTATCCATCGGCTCTAGTCGCTATAGGTGGGTTTTACTGTGAATTATGTTGAGGATAAATAAGAAAAGGTTTTGCTGTTGTGATACCCCTAGCTCTAATTGCTCAGCGACACAATTTCACGGTTGAAGGGTCACATCTATTGAACTCTGGTAAACAAACGTATTGGATTTGTTATGCACGTTGTGTTTGTAACTGACTTTAGGTAACAAATATGTCCTTATAAATGTATATTATTACTAGCTGATCCGTGCTACTAACAACTTTTTGTGATTTAGATATAAAAGTTAGACATATGCTGTCGTTGACTTTTTTGTAGGCATTATCAAGCTCTACAACTTTTCTCTAGAACGCAATCATATATCTCTAATCGTTAAGGCAGCTTTCGTAAGAAACGTTTTCCTTCGACCGTTTTTTCTCCGACTTTGCAAATCCGACTTCCACAAAAAGTCTTTTCATTTTTCGAGTTAATATGTAGCCTATGACACTCATAATTAACGTGGCTTTCTATTTGTAAAAGAATTTTCCCCCTACAACGTCACAAACTAACAAACTTTACCTCTTTATAATATTAGTATAGATTTTGAGTTTTGATGTTGGCTGAGACGTTTGACTGGAGGAATATCTTTACCACGTACGAAGATTATGGAATCTCATATATTTACTTTCTCTCTCATATATTTTGCCCGTGGCTTTGCTCACCGTAGATTTGATTTATCTTTTGAGAACAGTACTTTTTTCTAGTTAAAGCGTCAAAGTGTAAAAAAACAAATAAGTAAACTCATATTCCCATTTATAATGTTAGTTAGGATTTAAACTGGTGACACTTTTAGCTGACAGTGAATGTATTATCACCGTCATGTAGCATCACCGTATGTAGGCATCAACGTATATGGTAAAAATATACAATTATGGATTTATCTGCATATGAAATCGCCAATACTTCCAGTCCAAAAAGTGCTGTGTTGACAGTGTGACAGTAGTGTATGACAGGGCTCATATGTAGAATCGTCGATAGAATTTTGATTATATTTCAATATTTTTTGGACTTAACTTTTATGACAATGTAACGGGTGATAGAAATCACTATTATCTGGGTGCGGAAACACTCTAGCGAACGGAATGTAGAAACCGGAATATGTAAACAAGCACCGTAACTTAACATCGCGATACAGCTGTTCTAAGATATTGTACAGCGCCATCTTTTAAAGCACATACGACATAACGTGCCGATTGAGGTTTTACCTTCTCTCGGGAAGAGGCCATTGCCCCAACAATGGCACTATTATAAGTTAGAATTTTTTACTGTTCTTATTATGCCAATTAAAGTAATCCATGGATTCTGAGAGAATAGGTAAACTACTTGAACACCGTTATGAATTGAAACGGTGATTCTGGATCAAGGCTTTAATTTTAACTGGGACTAAAACTATACATGCCTAGGTATAAGATATGACAATTTTGTCACTATAAAGAAAAAGGGTGCATTTAACGAAAACACAAATTTAGGTATAAATACGTATTATATAATATGTATAACATCGATACAATGTAAGGATAAATAAATGCCAATTTTAGATTCCTATAAGTAATATTTAAACTTTGATAATTAGTATTAAACTCGTGACTATATTAGGTGCAATTCTGAACGCACGGCTATATTCAGAGAGGCCACAGAGAATGACAAGAACTGCAAGTCTAACTCGTTTTTCGATTCAGTGTAATTTGGGAACAGAAGTTCATATAATTGAAGACACAAATACTATTAATTGCACTTTTTTTTCTTGATTTTGAATACACAGAAAAAATAAGAAATACGATATTGTAAGAAAACAGAAGACGCGTCCTTTCTTTGGACGCCTCAATAATCTTCCACTGGATCACGACCCCAATACATACTCACGCTAAAGTGGTACGTTTAGGTATGTTGCGTTCCAGTAAGTAATGGGGGTGGTAAGTAATTCATACCCGACGAGATAACGACTGCATTTAAAATGCTGATAAATCCTTTAGCGCGAATCTGTTTTGGTTTGTTATGCTTCGATAAGCCAGTGTTTGTTTTGCAGGTCGATATGGTTCACTGCGCATACCATCGGGCATAGTGACGTCTCTATGCATAGTCCGGTAAAGCTGTTAAGACTTTGGTAGGTCGATAGAAGTCAGTTCGAAAAAAAAAACGTCACTATGCCGTGATGTTATAAAAATACCATTCCGAATTATATATTAGGATAATAAATCTACGTCGGAAACACCTATTCATTATATTAAATGTTAATAATAATTTATTGATTTGTGAATTATAGACAGGTATAGTACATAGGTGTTATTTGGAAATGTCATACCGTTACGCGGCAATTGTTGTAGTCTAAGCAGAAGTACATGTTCAGTTGTGCTTACGTTTAATCCTTGTATTGATGACAAGGAGGGAAGTTTATCTACGAGTTAGAAATTCTAAATGCATGTGTTTAGTTTATTATAACCCTATAAGGAACGATATTTTTTTCTTCTATGATAGACGTAGCCAAATTACTCATAACAACAACTGTCAGTGAAGGCTCCATCAAAATCGGTTCAGCCGTTTCGGAGACTAGTCGGAAAAAAACAGACAGACACACAAGCATTTTAAAAATTGCCTTTATTTATAAGTATAGTATATACTTTCATATACATTTAGTGTAGACTTTACTTTGAAATTACAAACAGACGCTTAAATTTGATTTATATAGATGTTGTTATTATTTTTTTCAGATATATGTATAAGGCGATGGAATTAATGTAAGTAATTTATTAAAATTCTTTGAATCTGATGCATTAAATCTATGTTATATTTGTTGTGTGAGAATTTTAATAATACTAGCGGGCTCGACGGACTTTGTCCTGTCCTGAATAATAAAAAAATCTTAAAAGTCAACCGCAGACACCTACCGAATCCGATTGTAAATCTAAACCATTCTTGAATGAACATACACAAAAAAAAACATAAAAATCTGCCTAGCCGTTTAGGAGGAGTTCAGTCTCATACACACGGACAGAAGAATTATATATACAATATATAAAATATAAAGATTACAAAGAGTAACATTTGAAAAGGCTATATATCATCACGCTAAGACCAGTAGGAGCGGAGCGCCAATGAAAAATGTTGCAAAATCGTTTTTTTTTTCCTTTTGAGAGCTTCCGCTGCGTTTTAGCGTTAGACCAAAGTAACTATTTCCACGCGGAAGTAGTCGCGGGCAGAAGCTATTTAATAGAACAGTGTTTTTTGCTAAGTCCATATTACGAATACTTTGCGTTGCGATGAACACAAATATTACGCAACATTCATGTACAGGTTTGTATCGTTGCGTCCACAATACGGCCGGCTCGTTACGTCCTCAGTGCAGGCTGAGCGCAATGGCCTGGGCTTTCGTTACGTCGTCTTGCTTCATTGTAGTGATGGCGGAATGTTGGGATAATATCGATATTTTTGTGCATTTTGAAGTGACAATTTTTGACCCCTTTTATGACTTCAAATTCGGTGAAACGAAAAAGCGGCATTAAAAAATTTTATGTAGGAGAAAATGAGATAAGAGAGAGAATATTATCGTTTCTACCAATATTTTATCATTTTTTAAAGATTTCGCTTCTATCGAGTTCTGACTTCTCATATGTTTTTTTTAATTACTTATTTTTTCTTAATACTTTCCATGTAATTGTTAAACCATATTAACGAGAATGACATCGCTCGCATCGGCTAGTTACTTAAAAATAGCACTGGCACACAAAAAAAATAGTTTGTGCATTAGAAGCTACTTACCTACCGATATGTATTTTGACCCGCTAAATCCGAATTGGAATCACCCGGACCGTACACCCTCAAAATCTCGACTAAATTGCAAAAACTCGGGTGTTTGGTTATGAATTTTTTTTTTTTAATTAGACCATGCATGATGTTTATGTATTCCGATCGGGCCTCCGGCGCTGTCACTGACCAAATGGAACGCAACAATGCAAGCACTGTTACTTGACGTCGATTTTCTGTGTGTCGGATGGTAGTAGTACCCCGGGCGAGCCGACCCATTCATGCTGAAACCAGTAATAGCTTCAGCGTGGCTCTACCACCTTCTAAAAGAGTATACTATTATTTTAAGGATATTTCTCATCTATGTATTAAAAGTCCTGATTCATTTTGATACTCTTGCGGAGAATTTGAATAGGCAAAATACCATAGATTGTTATCCGGCAAATTAAAAAATATGAGGAATGCTTTAGATGGAAATTCATGAAAATTATGATTGAATATTTTTTTCAGAACCCAATTTTCGCTATATACTATGATTTTTTTTTTGCATTTACTAGGGATTTTAAGGGTGTATGATCCAAGCTGACTTTAGTTTCAGATTCAACGGTCGAAATATATGTCTGTAGGAAGATGCCGTCAAATTTACAAACCGCTTTTTTTTGCGTGCCGGTGTAATTAAATTTACGTGGGGAAATCCTTTATGGTTACGCCACCCTCTCGGGGGAGAGAGTGGCTTATGTCCGACTCGCAAGGACCGTCCGCCGCATGGTAGGGGCGGCCAGGGATCGAACCTGCTGTCTTCCTGAGAAACCGCCCCTGCGGCAGCCTGGCGAGTGAACGTCAGGCTTAGTATAGAGAGATTGCTGGGTATACAACCAGTCGTCTCTCCTCGTCAGCCTCACCTGTGCAATGAGGAGATGGGTCCCTCGACCAATCCACCGGTGTAATTAACTGGCTGTTCACCATAAGCGCGATTATACCAATTCGTGCTCTATTCTATAACTACATAAGGTCTATGATTGCATTTGAATTTTCGTTCTTACGTATTAACAAATGTATTTTAATTACAATTACTGTTTAAATACAAATACAGTTACCTATATTTTATTACTGGTGACTTTGAAATCATTGCAAGGCGTACTATTTCGACTTTCGCATGAACAAATACTTATTTGAACATGATTTGATCATTATTTATTTTCACTGTTTTGATTTTCCCAAGAAACAAAGTGACATTGGAACAGTTTGAACGTCGAAATATCAATAACACCAGGTTCAAAGCTCGAGGTGTACCAACGAATTTATCAAAATAGTTATTTATTCATTTACTAATATAAATTGGTTACATTATCGTCTGACCGGGAAGAAAAATACATTGGGGGAAACTGAACCTAAGAAATAAAAAAGAATCCAAGAAAACCTTGTTATATCACCGTATGTGGGAAAACGTTATTCAATTTAGGCCCTGAGACGGTACTCTTGGGCATCGAAACTATCACCAATTCGGAAAATAACACAGTCATCGAGAAGAACTGGCAAGAAGGTAGGTACTTGGTAGGTGGTAAAGCCACGCTGAAGCTATTACTGGTTTCAGCATGAATGGGTCGGCTCGTCCTAGGTACTACCTCTCACAGAAACACCGACGTAAAGTAACAGTGCTCCATATTAATCCATCCTGTAATAAATTACCTTTATCCATTAAGGAAAAGTTATAGAGCCTGATAATGCCTATTAAAAAGTTACAAACGGCATATGTCTAACTTTTATATTTAAGTCACAAAAAGAAGATTTATTATTAAAAAATAAATGAAATCCTTAAGTGTTGTTTATTGGTCATGACAACAACAATTATGAATTCTTATCAATATGTAATGAACTAAGAACTGAGCCACAGCAACGCGTGGCCAGGTCAGCTAGTGAATAAATATTTGCGAAAGTCCATTTTGGACGAGCAAATAAACGATTTTTCACCCCCTTAGGGGTTGAATATTTTCTTCAAATTTATATGGGATTACCTCTGAATATAATCGATTCAAATAAAAAAAGAATCATTAAAATCGGTTCATAATTGACGGAGATATCGATTAACATACATAAAAAAAAATACACACAACCGAACGTAGTAACCTCCTCCTTTTTCAAAGTCGGTTAAAAAACAAGTAGCACGTGCACCGTAATCTAAACAGCGCAGCTAACGAGAAAACAAATCAACGGGATGCTTTGAACAATAACAAAGATAATTTATTAAACATTAAAATCAGTACTTACGCGGTCCAAACACGTGATCCAAGCATGTATTTCAATAATGTGGTAAACAATTAGGTTAGTCATCGCTTAGAGCAATTAGATAGTAATATCATTAGGGCCAGATTTCATCTTGTACAATCTCTACATTAGCTTTGTACCAATAAATGACTAATAGTATGTGATGGTAGTAAATTATACATCATATAAATTTAATTCGATTTGAATTTGAAAAAAACGACTTACGTGAGAATGACTACCACCTGTAAAGCGACGCGATGATAGCTCAACGGTAATGTGCTTGAAGGCTGTGATGAACTTTTGGTTAAGGAAAAAAAAACCATGAAACGATAGTGCTAAGGCCTTTTCAAATTATAAGATTGTCGGGAGTGAGGCCGGCTGGCTCTCTGTTGCCTCGTACTCCGAAACAGTCATGCTCGCAAAGGACGTGGCGGAGAGGGAGAGGAAACGGCCGCCGTAGATGCGGCCTGGGGGCGATGGCCACGGGCATATCTGTCGCTGTGGCAGTTAAATTACACAGGCCCATGTGGTGGAGGCGCATTTTGTTGATGCGACCCGCAGTTCGTTACAGGGGTCTAACACCCACTCCCCCTTGAGAGATCTACGATTTTGACCCCTCAGACCACAGTAAGAAACTCTTGGGGTGACGCCAACACCTTTCAGGGGAGCAGACATAGTGCCGATAAGGCAGTCCCTGCTCCCCCCACCTAAAAGATGTAAGGAGGCACTATGGGGGTTTTAGTCCGTGTGAATCGGATATAATCAATCCTCAGCTGCCCGGCGGGACGGATATCCATTATGGATCTCTACATGTAAAAAAAAAAACAACGGCCTTTTCAAATACCCGCCTTGCGTCAAGCAAGGTATACGTGTGTTCCGGCAGCTGGACTCGAGAACCAGTCATTTTCTACATATACTATGTTACTATTTTAAGCCACATCGCTATTTAATATCTGGCGAGGCTATGGTCGAACATTTATTAAACCTATAAACAATTTTTAAAAGCGATTTGAAACTTCCTATTGCCATATAGAATGTTAAAAAACTGGATCGAGCATGTATCATTTTTTTTTCTGTATACATTTTTTTCGACTAGCGATTTAAGTGTAACCGGATTAATTAGGTATATAGTACAAAATTAGATAATAACTGTTGGCAGATTAAATTACAGGATTATCAGTAGCTTATCGTAAAGTATTTTTCAATGATAAAGTACATTTAAATATTCAGATAGAACAATAAATCAAAAACTCATTAACGGCCATGTGATATCATTTTTTAATGTAAAATATAGAACAGTCGTACCTACGTTTTTAAACGTGAATTTTTTTTCTAGTATTAATGCGTACGCAATTACGGAACTCTTTGTTTACATTTTCTTTAGTTCGTTGGTAAAACATTTTTTTAGTGTATGTATTTTTTTTTCGAACTGACTACGTTACTGACTTAACAAGAACTTAACAGCTTCACTACTAAGGCGAGCGCTTAAGGCACTCAGCCGATTTTATTTTGATAACTGGCTCAAGGGTGCACGGCACACCTCGGCTAAGCTAAGCTACATATTCATACTTTAATGAGTTATTTATATGTGTACCAAGCATACATACCTCTTTTCGTTCTGAGAATACCTTGAACCGCCGAAAAACTTGGTTTTGGACTAAACATTGTTTCCGTAGACTTGCTTAAAATTGATGATATCCATTTTCAGAACTCATTACGAAAACTGCGTTTACGTGCTTCTCATATTGCCATGTCAAACGTTACTATGTGAATCTCATTACTTAATTGTCCTCAATACTGTTTTTATTGATTGTTATTTGCATCTGTTAAATTTTATCTTTACTGCTTAGCGTATTTGGAAAAGCGTAATGGTTATCATCATATATATTAATACGTGAAGCCTAAACTTTGTATCCCTTTTTAACGGAATTGGGCGAACGGATGAACGTGAAATTTGGCATAGTTAAAGTTTATACGGAGGAGAAGTGCAGAAAGCTATTTATTTTATATAAAATGCATTAGAAGTACATTAAATTAATTAAAATATGCATTACTCACACTACTGCTTCAATTTTACAAAACATATACACACATGTAAATAAAAAAGACATTTTGACATCTGCCAATAAAGGACCTAAAAAAAGGTTGTGAAGGAGGTTGCTATGCTCGACTGTATGTATTATTTTACTCTTCGTTCCAATTACCCTTTTTCATTCTACATTCAACAATGATATTAACCCTAATAAAATTCAAACTTAAAAAAATCAATGAACTGTGGTCGAATGTCGACCACTGGGCGCCCACTAGTGTATCTTAAATACTACTCTGAAAAATCCTCTATATGCCAGTAAAAGTTTCTTTTGAAATTGATTCAGACATTTCAATTTTATTCATATGCATAGGTTACAAGTCATCATCTCCTACATAGGGGTATCCTACCTAAGTAGGATCGGCACGGCATGTTTTCCTCTTTCACTCTCCCCAGGCAGATGTCATTTCAGTACGTACACCTTTTATAGACATCATTTTTCACACAATTCATTCATACCTTTTCGGTTTCCTCTATTCTTATATCCGTCCCCCATCATACTCAAAACTTTTCTAGTTACATGGTTTTCATCTCCTTTCATAACATGCCATACCATACTAACCCATTACGTGTCAACTTCTCTGTCACTGGTGTTATTTTCAAACTTCCTCTGATATATTCATTCTTAATTTTATTCATTCTACTTACACCATACATCCACCTTAACATACACACACATCTCTGCAACGTGTAATTTTCTCTCATCTGTCTCTTGTAGCCTGACACTCAGATGTATACAGCATGACTGGTCTTATAATAGTTTCATGCACTTTCTCCTTGAGTTTCTAGAGCATTCGCAGGTCACAAGCTACACCAGACATCTTTCGCCATTCCATCCACCCTGCATTTATCCTAGTCCTCACGTCCTTGTCTATATAGGTTAAAAGTACATACTTATATATAAAAGTATCTCCAATCGATATCGATTATTATGTATAGTGTCACTTCACTGAATACTCGGTACGTTATTTACGATTATGAAACATACTTTGAACGACTTTTGCTTTCCAGAACTTTCCGTATTGTATTTAAAAGGCTATTATTATATGTATTCCGCGAAAGTCGGTAATGGTTTTTGTTCTCGTCATGTTTTCATTTAAACGCACGCCCACGTTCATAATCTCATCTCGTAACAGTAAAGGCATACAATAAAACGGATTTTAATTATCATTTTTTTAAGCAAAATGAAAATTAAAAAAGTTGACTAATGAACAAATAAATAGATACGTATAAATGTTGTATTCATCTTTCTATCTACCAGGTGAATGATTAGACAGATGCAATATTTATGGAGGACACTCTGCACCCGATTCTCGTTCTAAATCAATAAAAAATTATGTGCTTAATATTTTTTTTTATTGTAGCACGGCAAAATGACTGCACTGTTCCTGATGGTAAGCACAGTACAATCCAAAAACAATGGCGACCACCGAGTGACACACTATCCACCGCCGGTCGCCGCTGTCTTGCCGGCCTGGAAAAATCTGGATATGCACAGGCTGATCCCGAAACGCAACCCGCAGAAGCGAATCACTGTGACGGGCTTTTTCGCCATATGTATGGTGGTCGCGACCCAGTCGGGCTTCTAAACCCTACCACCCCGCTTTCGTCATTGTAACAATGACCGTTGAGTGTATTGAAAGTGAAATGAAAGTGAAGCCAACCAACTAACAAAGGAGAGTTTTTCGAAGTTTGAAGAAACAGAAGGGTTTATTGTCCGTTTTGTTATCGAAAGCTACTAGCTCCGGGTCTCCGCTAGCAGGTTAAGTTACTATCCATACTTTTGAAATTCTTAGAACAAACTTTACCTAAGGTTCTGTTTGTTATGTATTAGTATTTGTTTTGATATTATTATTTTATGTGTTAAATGTGACCATGATGTGTCATATCCTAGAATACTGCGATGTCTAACCTTTCACCTGGTATATGTTTTTTTTGGTATTTTTGTCAAAAGGTTTTCTTCTTCATTGTTTTTTCGTGTAAATAGCATTTAATGAGCTTTATTTTTATAAATAAATAATTTTTATTTCATACCAACAGCGAATCTCTCAAATTTTTATGTATAAGTCTCTATTTGTCATACTTCAGTCGCCTCACGTCTACAGTCTAGAATGTTTGTATACATTTTTGTACAGTTTTTACAATTAGAAGAAAGAAAAATAAAAATAAATACAATAATCTATATACATAAAAATCCATTGCTGAATGTATGTAAGCGCATGACTCAAGAATGGCTGCACCCATTTGGCTAATACTTTTTTGTTGTGTCTTTAATTGATATGGCAAGGTTTGTACGAAAGAAACAGTCTAAAAATCGTTCAGAAATATGAAAATTTTGGTTTAAAAATGTGTATGAAAAATGAGTGAAATTAGCAAGACAGTAAACAGATATTCAAAGTTATTGACAGAGTTGTTTACTTCCCATTTTATTTCACTACATGATTGTACTGTAAAGAATGATTTGGTCTAATCTCTTTAACACACCCGAGCGAAGCCGGGGCGGACAGCTGGTATCTATATATTAACGCGTGAACTTTAACTTCTAACATATACGATTGTTAGTATTTTTGGTAAATTTCGAATACAATTTTGCGAATTCATAACTCAAGTGTTTTCGCGAATAAATATCCAGAGTTACTGAAACTAGCTACTAGATGGCGCTTGGTTATATTTTACCTATTAAGTACACTTATGTAGGGAGTTTTTGGTGGGATCTTTCGTATTGGCTTTTATATTTTATTCATACTCTTGTGGTAATTTGACTTTATATTTTGGTAATATTCCTCACTAAATGAGCTATCTAACATTGAAAGAATTTATCAAATCGGACCAGTAGTTCCTGAGATTAGCGCATTCAACCAACCAAACAAACAAACTCTTCAGCTTTATAATATTAGTATAGACCAGCTGTTACCCACGGGTCCGCACGCTTTTTTAAAAAATCTATTAAAGAAATTAAAATTGTATGTAGGCGTGTACATTACAGAAATACTTTTTCAAAAATATTTGTAACTACGACACGCACGCCGTCTACTGTACAGGTAACGCGTAGGTTAGATATGTGAATCTACTACTAATAGTATATCGAATGGGATGGGATTTATCATCAGCAACATACCTGGAACTTTAACCTACTATATACCACCCTCAGTGCTCACGTATACAATACTAACGTTAACATGCAACTAAAAGGAAAAAAAAACGGCCTGATTTTGAAACATTCTTCTTTGGGGCTCCGCTTTTATTGGGCCCCCCCCCCCTTTTCTCGAAACTGACTACGCTATTGAGCCGGCAGGGTCTTCACAGCTTCACCGGACTAAAACTTTTATTGGTTTTACCGTGATGATATATAGGCTATAACCTTCTTCGATAAATGAGCTATCTAACACCGAAAGAATTTTCCAAATCGAACCTGTAGTTCCTGAAATCATCGCGTTCAACCAAACAAGCAAACAAACTCTTCAGCTTTATATATTAGTATAGATTTAAGGCCGTTGCTACTTTTCTATTTTATCCGAGTAGGTATATAACAAATACCGCATAGTAATTGTGATAAGTTGTGAACATTGTACTTAGATAATTATGTGAACTCGTTTTGTACGGATAATTTAATTTTCTTTTTTCGTTTTCTGTAATTTTCCATTACTTTTTTTTTTTATTAGTGGGAGTAATATTCATTTGTTTAAACGCTTTGACCGTGAAGGTGGTGAGTGAAGGTTGTTCCGGTATTGATTCTATACACTTCGTTAGCAGACGCTAGACTTCGCTTTTATATTAAACAAACTATGTACATAATTTCGCACGTTTTCGTTGCGCCCGTCGATAAAACTAAATACCGTTTTATGTCGAAATATTTTTTTTACGTGAATACTTCATTTCATTTTCAGGAGGTTACATTTATAATTTCGCGTCATGACATGCTAGTAAGCATGACAGATTGTATTGCGCTTGCGTGGCTTCCTTTAGACTAGCGACGCGTAGTATAAGAGCCTGGGTACATGTAATATTGACATTTTGTACTGAGATTTTGCAGCCCATCATATGGTTGATGAATTAATAAAGTGTATAAAAAGTATATAATTTATTTATTTATTGAACACCAACGCGATGTACACTGATCATTATTAAAATAATACACGCATAATTTGTAACGGTAAGTGTCATCGTAATTAGAGGTGTAGACTGCATGCTTAGTCTGACAACGAGCAAATAGTTGGGGTTACAAAATGAAATTATGAAATTCACTGAGTTTACTTAATATTATACATTAAGAAAATTAATTCCGTAAACGAACTAAAAAAAAAATTGAAATATAGTAGCAAATCACTAATAGACATTGTAATAATTGTTAGCTGTCATACGTTAAAACTATGGAAGCAGAAAAAAAAAACAAAAACATTACATCTGAAAGTAATTTGAGATTTGAAGCAGAATTTTATATGATCAATTGGAAAAATTAAAAGAAATAAAAAAAAAATCTAATATCATGAGAATACGGGCAATAACGATTAGACAATTTCTCCTTTTAGTTCCTTTCTAAACATGGCGATGGTTGCTGCGAATAAGTCAACAATTGTAGGTGGTAGAGCCACGCTGAAGCTATTATTGGTTTCAGCACGAATGGGTCAGCTCGTCCGGGGTAACACCACCCTCTCATAGAAAACCGACGCGAGGTAACAGTGCTTGCATTGTTGCGTTTCGTTCGGTCAGTGAGAGCGCTGGAGGCCCACCTCCCCTCCCCTAACCCCTCTCCTTCCCTTTCCCCCAAACTCATGCTGGCAACGCACTTTCGACTCCCCTGGTGTTGTTAGTGTCTATGGACGGTGGTGATCACTTAACATCGTTTGCCTGTTATGGCATAAAAAAAACCTGTTAAGTGGTGCCTTTTTACCTAGTTTAGAATAAAATATAATAAATAAAATAATTACTATTCGGAGTGCCAATAGATTTGAAAGAGAGAATAATGTTAATAATTTCAATACACAAATTATGAAATTTAAATAATTCATTTAAAAATTCAAAAGAGAACACAGTTTAAATTCCTTTACTTTGAGTTTTCACCTTTATCAGCAGTCCTTATGACTGCCTCGACTTTCTTTGTTGTAAGAAAAAAATATACCATTATTCAGTACACACAATACATATTTACAACTATATCTTTTTTTCATTGTAGCACGGCAAAACGACTGCACAGTGCCTGATGGTAAGCACAGTACAATTCAAAAACAATGGCGACCACCGAGTGACACACTATCCATCGACGGTCGCCGCTTTCATGCAGGTCTGCGAAAAGCTGGATATGCACAGGCTGATCCCAAAACGCGACCCGCAAAAGCGAATTACTATGACGGGCTTTTTCGCCATATGCGTGGCTGCGACCCAGTCAAGCTATAAAACCCTATATACCTTATATACATAGAATATTTCAAGTAAGTGTTGCCTAGACTGAAGGTTTTTTCTCACCATAAGTTTTGCAGGCGTTGCAGCGCTGATTTTAAGTCAAAACCTGCCGTATTACAAACACATGAATGAAATTTCAATCACACAGAGGAACTTACACTACAATTTCAAATCAATATAGGTATATATATGTCCATAATAATGTAAACCTTCCTATATAAAACTCATGAGTTACCATGACTCGTACTATATTCCATGAAACTGGTAGATTAGATATCATTTTCAAAAGATTACGTATTAGCTCAAAGATGACCAACCAATTTGTTCAATTTATTAATTTGCTAAGTCACATGCGACGCTTGCCATGTTAAGTAAATTTGTAATCTTAAAGACAATAATTAAAAAAAGCCTTTGTAACACAGTTACTCTATGGTCAATCTTACACCTTTTAATACTGTGTCTGTAGTTCGCTTGCAGATCAGTTCCTTACATTTATTTTCTTATTCGCTCCAATTTACTAAATAGAACTGTCAAGGACATTTTTTTTTTCGAACAGACTACTCTACTGGCCTAGCAAGGCCTTAACAGCTTCACCGGACTATGGTACAAGGACATGTGTGATGTGCATATATACATTATAATAGGTTAGGTGGGAATCTCTGCAAATTTGAAGAGACATTTGATAAGATTTGAGAACCTTACTGTCTCTCGTTCCCGCGGTCAATGAATAATCCATTGTTTATTTTTAACGATAATGGCAGTAATAATCTAGAGGATTGGTTGCCAGAAAAAATCTTAATGTCAGTGGTTGGTTCCGGAATTATTTAGTACAGTCTGTGTATCGAGTTGGATACAGCGGTCACGATTCAGTCGAATAGGGTAGCCAGCTCCGGGGAGTTACCCCTCCCTTTTTCGTGTAAGAATTTGAGAATTGGTAGAGAGTATGGTCGACGAAATCTCAAGGTGCATTCTTAAAGTATGTCGTTTGCGCATCATTCACTTATTTGATAAGGCAACTCCTAATAGGTGGAAATGCGGAATTCACCTTGAGAGTTTTGATTTCTCAAAAATTTTTCGGACGCTGGCCCCTTTGCATTTTAAATCTTTTATAACTTTTCTTATAAAGGTGGGCAAAAAATTAAATGATGGGCAAAAATGGCCAACGAATTTTGAAATTCTTACACGAAAGATAGGGTGGCAATTTCCCGATGCTGACATAGTCGGGTCCTACTGCCGAGAATTTCGCACCGTTTCTCAGAGTTCCCACGTCAGCCACAAGGTAACGCGATAAACTCAAATGTGGTCCATTTGTATGCCACAGAAGCAGCGCGGTGCGTCCTAAGTAATAATTTTATCTATTCGGATGCGCACACGCTTTAATTCATTGATCAATTGACGTCATTCATCGAAGACGAGATCGTTTTATTGCTGATAGTTATTTTCCTATGTCTCTAACCTTATTTGACCTTTCCTTAACTCTATTGCAGTGCGCTGTTCGTTTTCGACCGTTAAATAGTTTGTCAATTAGTGAAATGGTTAACAATATTTTGCTGAACATAGTCCGAGTGACAGGGTTACGTCGGGCTCTTACTAATTACTAACTGTGCTCGCGACTTCTTCCGCGTGGAAGCATTTAAAATGTTGATGACAAATGTGGGTCGTGGCTCACGGATTTTTATGCTCTCAATAACAACAAACAATCTTGTGTAGGTGGTAGAGCCACGCTGAAGCTATTATTGGTTTCAGCATGAATGGGTCGGTTCGTCCGGTGTACTACCACCCTCGCATAGAAAATCGACGTGAAGTAACAGTGCTTGCATTGTTGCGTTTCGTTAGGTCAGTGAGAGTCCCCTCCCCCCTCTCCTGTCCTCTGCCCCTCCTCCCCTTTCCCCGAAACACAGGCTGGCAACGCACTTTCAACTCCCCTGGTGTTGTTAGTGTCTATGGACGGTGGTGATTACGTAACATCAGGTGACCCACAGGTTCGTTTGCCTTCTATGACATAAAAAAAAATCGCGTTTTCGAGTTGCTGGTAATACGAATGAAAAAAAAACTTCGAATGCAAATGGTTAATTATCTGTTATAATAGGTAGAGATACGAAATTAGTAAGATTCGTGATACCACCCTCAAATTGAAAATTTATCGCCAAGCACCTGTCGGTGTGTTACGCTTGAGAGCCAGCGCCCTCTAGGTTTACCGTGGTTACCATTCCTAGATCTGTTTGTCAGCCTCCTCCTCCAACTATACTCCAACCTTTTCCTAGCGTTTATTATAATAACATATTGATATTTCTAAAATAAGCAACAAGGCATAAAAAAAACGTATTTCAAACGCCAAAACGACCATCATAACGTGCTGCTATTATAGTTAGAGTAAATATAGCTAATTTTATTCCATCTGTACTTGTATGCCCAAAAACTCGTGTCTATTATAAGTTTTTTTGAAGTTACACTTCTTTTGGCGCGTTAGAGAAAAATGATGAGAAGAAATTTTTACGATGCGCGCGCAGACCGTCACGAAAAACCGACACCCTGAGGTTAGCTATAGTCAACATTTTGTTTCTTTATATTTGTTGTTTGTATTTCGTTGTATTAAAACTTTCAATGTATTAAATACCTTTTTCTATTGTTAGTGTCGTTTTTTCTACAAACGTAGAATAAGGCGAAAGATAAAAATTTTGAAAAGATTTTTATCTTGTTACGCCAAAGAAGTATAACTTCTAACGCATGTACATAAGTACACACACTTTTTTTTCTCGATCTCACTACGCTGTTGACCTGGCAAGGTCTTAACAGCTTCACCGGGCTACTCACTACTATCATAAGTCGAGACTCTCTTTTCTAAACTTATTTTATTTTACTAAGTCTCGACGTTTCCAACGTTGTACAACCGAAGCACAAGTTTCGTAGTTCCGGACTAAGGAAAACGTATGCGTTCTCATGACAACTAAATATGTAGATTGTACGCGAAACGTCATTATGATATACGGGTTGAATAAAAGTTTTTAGTCGTCAGTCGCTCGATCACCATCGCCAGTGTCGGACGTGTCTCTAGTATTTCTAATCTATTGATAATACATTTATCCATATTACGGAACAGTGTTGTGATGAGTGTGTTATTATAGTGTCGTGAATAATTGAAAATGTTTCATTAATTCAGTCTTCGGTAAGTTAACAAGTTACAATACAGTGTATAATATATTTTTAGGTCCATGAATAGGTAAACTTTTTGCCATAATTTCTCCTTTTTATGTACACGGATCTGTGTCAGGAGCGACGTCGGCAAGGGTGTGTATGTTTTGTAAGAATTATTTAAAGATTATTTTGAACGAAACGTTGAATGAGTATTAGTACGGTGAAGCTGTTAAGGCAAAAACGTAGTAATTTAGAGAAAAAAAAAATTGAAAGAGTTGAGAATTTGATCATTCTATATACAATTATAAAGAGGTAAAGTTAGGTTAGATGTTACTAAATCTTTGAGCAAATATTTTTAGGTTTTTGGAGACGAAAATCTATATATTTTTTATTGACACAAAATGGCAATTTTAAAAGTTTTATAATATTGGTGTTTAACATTTTTAGATGAAGCAAATTTTGTATTTTAGATACATCGGCGCTAGTATTTTAAAGCTAAAAGGCAGTAGTTTTGGAAAAAAAGAACTTGTATGTTGTAAACTTTTTTTTTCAAATTGATTATCGCTATTGACCTGAGAGACCTTTACAGTTTCACCGGACTACGAATTGGATAACTAGGTTTGATGTCTACCGGGAGTATACCGAGGTCCTACAAGTAGTATATGGTTGTGATTTATTATCGTTTCGAATGAGCCAGTCACGATGCAGTATTGTTACCTGAGATAACACTTTTTTTATGCACACATATGCCTCATTATTAATCTCTCTAACAGTTGTCTAAGTTGACAGTTCTTATTCTATTGTTGTAATTAACTGTATATCTATTTGCCTGTAAAAGAAGTTTCATAGTAATATAATGGATTCGTGGATATAATTAACTTGGAAGCAGTAAATAAATTAAACAATTTTAGAGATTCACAAGTAAATCATAACTACTACTATTTGACACTATTGACATCTGACAGTGTATTTAATCTGTCATTATACTGTTGTTCCACCTTACGCACACATTACTATGTTAAATGTTATAAATTGCTTATTTTATTCATTTTATACATCACTTTCTTTTAAATAAAACATTTCATTAAAAATAACTAATTTAACGTAATAAAATTATAACAAATTTTCTTAATAAGGATCTAAACAAAAATATTATTCATAAATTGAATTGCTATTTGCAAAATATGTGTATGTAATGGAACGTTTTTGAATGATGAGATCGAATTTAATAAAACCGGTAATAAAACCGATGCTGTCGCTGATTTTTTGTAGGCGTTATCAAGCTCTACAACTTTTCTCTAGAATTCAATTATATATCTCTCATCGCTAAGGCAGCGTTCGTAAGAAATGTTTTCGTTCGGCCGTTATTTCTCCGACTTACTTCGCAAATCCTATTTCCACAAAAGAAAGTCACTACTACTACTAGACTACTCACAAATAACGTGGCTTTCTATTGGTAAAAGAATTTTCAAAATCGGTTTAATAGTTCCTTAGATTTCCCCTACAACCTGACAAATTCATAAACTTTACTTCTTTAATATATTAGTATAGATGAGATTCTGCATATTTGTACATTCAACACAGAAGGCACATAAGGGGTTAAGTTATATGCAAACGAATGTAGACTCTATGATGCATTGGTTCAACGAATGTTGGCAGCATAAGTTTAAAAAAATCCATATTTATTACGACAAAATTAAAAAACCTGAACAGTAACAAATTTATCATCATCATTTTCTTACCTTTATCCCACGTTTCTTCCCTGTCAGATGTCATCTCAGTATTCACACCTTTTACACACATATCATTTTTCACACAATCCATTCATACGTTTTCGGTCTTTCTCTATTCCTATATCTATCCACCATCATACTCAAAACTTTTCTACTTGCATGGTTTTCATCTCTCCTCGTGACATGACCGTACCATGCTAACCTATTACTTGTCAACTTCTCTGACACTAGTGCTATTTTCAAACTTTGCTTGATATACTTATTCTGAATCTGATCCATCCTAGTTACACCACACAACCATCTTAACATTCACATCTCTACCACATGTAGTTTCCTCTCGTCTGTCTCTTTCGTAACCCAGCACTCGGAGCATACAGCATGATATGAACAGTAATAAATTATAAATGTAATTGAAGAAAAAAATGGATTTTCAAAAAAAGGTATTTAAAAACATGATCCACCATTTTGAGATCTGAGTCTTACAAAATCACCAGAGGGGTTAATCAAATATCAAAGGCCAATGGCAGTCAGGGTACGGGAAGGAAAGGCTTTTGGCTCTTATCGAACAAAGCGCTAAATGTCGGAATGTGTGCATAACAGTGTTAAGAGTATATGAATTCACGCTGAACGGAAATGATGGAAATCATGAAAACCAAAACTACTGCCACACATAGACTGAAACTAATCAGAGAGATGTACAAACATTGAAACTCCATTGATTATTAGTGAAATAATACAAATAATATAGAAAAACAGGGTGTGTCGTAAAGACACACAATAGAAATTTAACAAAAATTTTCAGCACACAAAAAGGATGCGGATCAGAATTTTAAAGCTCTACCATCACTTCAAATATGGTTTTTTTCATTCCACTATTTATGACTATTTTAATAGATGATATTTCGAAATGTTCGAACAGCTTTGACCTTTTTTATAATATACATGCATTTATAAAACAAAATATTCTATATATGCATACAATTATTATACAAATTGGACACACTAGACAATTTACCTGTTATCGGAAAGTAATTATCTTTATTGAGTTCGTTGAACATAACAAATAAATGCTCCGAATACGACCGATGAAGTAACGACTTCTATTCACTTATAGACTTCTCTTTAAGGTATGCCTTACGAATCTCTTACGAATCTGCCTAAATAATCCCCTTTAGTATATAATGCCTTGTAAACGGTTTTATTCATGACCCTGTTCCGCATTTACAAATAACCACATTCGTAGTTCGTTCCAATCACAATACACGCTATTTGCAATACGACCACAAGATAAATAAATTAAATATACATACAGTTAATAATTAGATATGTCCAACAATGACACCCCACAACTGAGTGATAATACAGCGCTGATTCTCATAGCAATGTACGGATGTGTAGTCGGCGTGTTAACAAACCGTGGAACGTGGAACCTAATGTAAAAAAGGTGTCCAATAAAATTAACTGAATGTATTAAGTCCATTTACTTTATCTACTTTTCTTTTGTACCTAAGTCGCGTCGTGATCAAAATTACAATATCTTTTGAAAGAGTGAACCGCTTTTAATGAAACCAAAACTAAATGTCACTCGAGGATATACTTGGTAAAGGCAATACTTTAGCAGTAACGCGTATTCAAACAAACAAACAGACACACAGACAGACATTTCTAAAAATGATTGCAATGTTTTTATTGCTTATTCCGAGACTTTTCACAAAAATCTACAAAGTACAGATTTACATTCGTAGATTACACGTTAGATTTACAATCGTATTATATGTATAGATAGACAATAAAGACATTATATTAATTAATTCAACAATACAGTATTGTAATACAGGTGAGCAACAAAAGATACAAAAATACTACAAAGGCAGAGTGATATAAAATTGAAAAGAGTTACACATGTGCCCGTCGAAATGCGCTCTCACTATCCCGGCCGCAATACCGTCCTATCTCAATTCGTTCAATTTACTATCGAACTGAATCATGGTAACGGTATTAATGTGAAAAATAACAAAGCATCCAAAACCGCAAACAAGTAATCCACCAGTTTACGAGCGCACATCGATACGGTAAATCGGGGTCAAGAATAACATACGAGATTTCCGTTGTAATGTACCTACCATTTTTAGTTAGTGGACTACACCAAGGTAATGTTTTATTTCATCGTCAAACTGAATGCCAATGATTTAGCAAAATTTGTAATTGGTTGAAATATATTCGGTCTTTTTACCTATGAAATTGCCGTTTAGTATGAAAAAATTTGAACAATTTTTTTTTCATGTATTTTTTGTTTGTATTAATCGAAGTAATCACCCATGCAATCGATGCATCTTTGCCAACGCAGTGGCAGTTTATTGATGATCTTCTTAAAGAAATTAGCTGGACGGGAGGCAACAAATTCTTCAAAGGCATTTTGTACTGCCTCTCGGCTATTGAATTTTTTTCCCGCCAAGGAGTTATCCAAATTCTGGAAAAAATAGTAGTCTGTAGGCACAAGGTCTGGTGAGTAGGGCCGATGACGGAAAACTTCCAACCCCAGTTCTTGCAACTTGGAGACCGTCTGCTGTGCAGTATGAGGTCGCGCGTTGTCGTGCAGGAGCAGCGAAGACGAGCGATTGACCAATGCTGGTTGGAGATGTGCCAGCTTCTCCATCGTTGTGTTCAGTTCTTCACAGTACACATCTGCAGTAATGCTCACCCCGTTTGGTAAGAAGTTGTGATGAATCACACAGGCGCTAGACCACCAAACAGTGACCATCACTTTTCTAGCGATACGTTTTCGTTTAGGGCATTGTTTAGGTGCTGAGCCAGGATCCAACCAACTTGCTGAGCGCTTGCGGTTATCAAACAGAATCCATTTTTCATCGCAGGTAACAATGCGGTTAAAAATTCCTTCATTTGTATGTCTGTTGAGCAGTGCAAGGCACGTCTCGACGCGTACTTCGCGCTGGCGATCATTGAGTTTGTGGGGCACCCATTTGTCAAGCTTTTTTACCTTGCCAATTTGACGCAAATGGACCAATATTGTTTTGACGCTAACGTCGAAAGCTGCTGCTAATTCAGCCGTAGATTGTGTATCATCAGCTTCCACAATCGCCTTTAATTCGTCATTGTCGACCAAAGTCTTCGGACGACCGCGAGGTTCATTTTTCAGGTCGAAATTCCCAGAACGGAAGCGAGCAAACCAATAACAGGTGGTGCGTTGGTTTGTAGTGTTAGCTCCGTAAACGTCGTTGATGTTGCGTGCCGCTTGTGCCGCGTTGCTGCCACGACGGTACTCATATTCCATAATTACTCGAATTTTTAACGTATCCGTGATGACAAAAACGATTGAAATGTGATCAAAATGTAACACTAATCAATAAACAAAACAATAAATAAATAACTACTTTTGGAAAAAGAATTCCATGTTTTCAACATAAAATTAATTTGAAATCAAAATTGTTAGCCAAACAAAAATTATTTTGATTTGAAATGGCCAGTACTGCAGAACGGTAATTTCATAGGTAAAGACCTATTAAATTATGATACGCGATACAAATATTTTCAAACGAAAACGAAACTGCACAAGGGCATTAATAATAGTACGTCAATATTATAAAACATGCACTGTACTAACAAAAAAATCTTATTGAACTTAATACATTTAACTGGTTTTCACGCCCTTCTTTGCGTTTTTCTACTAAGTAAAAGGCATTCATCTCACATTAAGAAGAAAGCTAATTACAGTTAACACGTTCCGTGGCACGTGTACCGCCTATGTTACACGTTAAACTTGATCTTTAGGCCACATGTACCACCGGTGGTACACGTTAAGAGAGTCATAGATACGACCGCCGAGCGGGGGATTGTGGGGGACCGCTCAGGCCCCCACTCCCAAGGGCATTAATAATAGTACGTCAACTGACCATAAAAGTCACATGCTAGACTTGGAAAATTGAAACCGCGAAATTCTCTCGTTACAGCTATCCGTACACGGAGTGAATCTGTAGGAACGCCCGGACTATCTCATACTTCGAACATGCGTGCTCTGATGACCCTTATTGCACCTAGATCTTGCATAGATGTCATGCACCGTCCACCCCTGCTCGTGGGCGCGAGCATTGAGGGGGCGGACAGCGGGGTTAGGGCGTCTCACTCCAGACATCCCCCAACTTAAGGATTATGCCGCGCACGAAATGAAACACAAGCCCCTTCTCTGTCCAATCTCCAGCACTATACGCACAGCCCCTGAGAGGCCGACACCAGATGGAGGAAGCCACCGTAGCCAACGGTGTGGACTTTAATTCCTCACCCTCAGAACTCGTGTTAACAGAGTTCCCTCTGTTACGTTTGACGAGTAACCGTTGAGCTCAGCATTGCGAAAACTCGAGCCTCACATCATTACTAAGCGGCATCGCCACGTTGCCTAGACTTCTGGGGTGTGTCACCCACTTCAGAACCCACCCTTGAACTTTATCTTTTAGTTTATCGTTAAACTTGACCATACGCCACGTGTACCACCGGTGGTACATGTTAAACTTGATCTTTAGGCCACTGTGTACCATTTGATAACTATAGAAAACGAAAGAATAACTTATGTATGATGTTGTAACGTCATATTGTATGATAATACGTGATGTAGTCCGGTGAATCTGTGAAGCCAGGCCAAAAGCATAGACAGTTAGAAAAGAAAAGTATGATAGTACATCTTTTTTTAAATATCAAGTTGCATGAAGGACATGCCAGGCAAAAATGGCTTGGCACTCAACGTTATAATTCTTCTATTTAATTCTTATGATAAAACTTAAAAATATAACCCTCGTGAGTAGAAATTTAATCAACATAAGTGAAACTCAAACATAAGATTTCCATAATGAGGCAGATAACCTTACTACTACACAATGTATTGATCTGTCAGTTACACCTATGAAGGTTTTAAAACATGCCAAAATAAATATACCGAATGTTCTTAGTTTCGGTGTTAATTTAACAAAAACTTCTAACTTTAATGATTGTACACATGTGAAGTGAATTTCAAATAAAGCGCATGACGACATTTTGTATCGCCATAGTAAGTTGAAAGGCAAAGTGACGCATATTTTACTAGGACCGGTTTTAATCAAGTAACGTAGAATAACTATATCATCCAAATAAAAGTATTATCACCGAAGCATTAAATAATAAACCAAATACAATAGATACCAAACGAATAATCACTTAGGAAATAAAATCATATTAGGAAAATTATCTTTGCCATGTCCATTTAAAGACAAATCAAACAATTACATAAGCATCTTGATAATAACATAGTAATAGTTCATCCTTATCTCTTCCATATAAATTATAATCATATGTAGTAATATTATTGCGTGATATATTATCTTCTATTTCACATACTTCAACCCTTTTGCAACAACTGTTATCTCACTTTAAAATCAAAACCATTTCAAAATATACAAGAATCGTAACAATATAAGCATTTAACCGGTATCACATATAGTTGCCTCTATAGTTAATCGACATCAGTAACTTGGTCTGTTTACATAACTAATACTTTATTCAATTTAGGCCCTAAACTTGAATGAACTTATGAACGTCAAATTTACCACCGGTTCGGACAAACAACATGCTCATCGAGAACAACCGGTTGGAAACTCGATCTGGTTTATCTTTTCATGATACAGATTTTTTAGTGGATCTACAAAGAGGTGTGTCATTTCTAAACATCATCATCGCTCAAATATTGATGATAATAGACTTTAGACATTAAAACCAGCTTCCCACGGTGCTTGAACTCACTATCCGGCAAATCGGTAATGTGCTTTGGGACTTTGTAGAGATAGTAGAGAGAGTCGTCATTTCGTTAGCAATACAGCAATACGGATACAATACAGAAGTTAAAAGAATAAATAGATGTTAGAATAATACATTAAAAGCCATTTTTATGCGTCATCATAATTAATAACGGACACTGTCTTATGACGTAAGTGTTTAAAAAACAACGTTTCCTTATAACATATACTAAAGTTACTAATGCATATAATTATTAACGTGATTCATAAAAACAAAAATGTTCTTCTATATGATTTTAAACTTCGACTCGGCAAATGTACAGACGATAAATCTAAATCGATCATTATCAAAATCAAAAATAAAAATATACATTATTCAATTTACTCACCGAAAAGGCGTTTGTGAACGTCAAAGCTACCACCGTTTCGGAAAACCACCTAGTCACTCGGGAAGAACCGGCAAGAAACTCGATCTGGTTTATCTTTTTATGATATATATATTTTTACAAAACATAGATTCGTTTTTAACGGATGCATAGAGAGGGGCGTCATTTCCAGACTTCACATATTGATTCACTCTATAATAAATAGGCTTTAGACATCAAAACTCGCTCGACATGATGCTTGAACTCACTATCCGGCAAACCGGTAATGAGATTTGGGACTATGTTATAAAACCTAACACTTTCATCATCATCTCAGCCTATAGTCGTCCACTGCTGGACAAAGGCCTCACCACACGTTCTCCACAGCGTACGGCTCTGTGCCGCCTGTCTAGTGCTGTTAATTAATGTGGTGGATATGCCATACTCGGCACGCTTGGCAAGCGGGTTGGCGAGCGCAGTAGGTAGATAAGAGTTCGCTGCTCCCCGACACTCTTACCGGAGAGTAGATGGAGTAGTGAATGAGGTAAGGTTATGGTGGTGGTTGAGAGGAATGGTTTGTGGTGGACAGGGATTGTTCAAACCTAACACTATTACCTGAAAATCTATTTTTGGTCTTACTGAACCTGAAACTTGAAATGATCCATTTGTTGTTTTTCTAGTATTCAAATTATGTACGTCTTTTACTAAATCCAGCTTATCAAATTTTTGCGAACATACATTAGATTACTCGTATTTATCAAGAATGTATTGGGAGGGCAGAGTTAAGATACCGAATTCCTGAAAATTAGTCTTTAATGATTCGTGAGTATTATAAAATCGCAATATCAGTTGTAAACGTTCGACGAGAATCTGGCAAGTTTAATTAGTATTTGAATTACATTATATACAAACTTCTGCTCGCGGCTTCGCTCGCTTTATTGTAGTTGTAACCCGCAGCATAGGAACGATACTTTTTTCTCTTTTTTTATATCTCTGACAACAACGTGTATACAAAAAATCGTGATGACCGGTTGTTTATTTATTTCTTCATTGATACATCAACGACGCTTTCACAAAATATTACTTATATCTAATACTCCACAAGTTCAGGACAGTGTGAAGAATCCTTACAGATGTGCACATCTTGCGCTATATTTTATCTCAGCACACAGCAAAAGAAATTAAATGCAAATTATATATTATACTTTAACAAAAAATCAATATGCGTATAACTTAAATAGTTCCGAGCGATATTTCCTGAATGAGCAGTGGAAGATTTCAATATCGTTGTTATTCATTTCATTATACAATTTTTTCATACGATTGAGAGGCCAACAGATGTTCGTTCGTAAAAACATTTTGGAAAAAACCGTCTGATTGGGATATCGTGGTTGTGTAGTTAAGGCGTTAAAAGCGTAACAAATAATCAAACTAACATTCATATTTGTGCCATATTAGATATGATTTTTATCCCTGCGACTTCAATCACATAGAATAAGTGACATACATTATCTTATCTTGTAAAATTTTACTTATCAAGAAAGTCGGAAAGCTATTCCTCCTTAATACGCAATACTAGGATAACTTTAGTGACATACATTATCTTGTAAAATTTTACTTATCAAGAAAGTTGGAAAGCTATTCCTTCTAAAATAACTTATAAAGAAAGTTTTTCCTTTTATATTTTACTGGCTTCTGCTCGCGACTTCATCCGGGTGGAATAGATACTTTTGGTTAGCCATGCAGCGGAAGCACTCAAAAGAAAAAAAACCCCGATTTTGAAACATTTTTCATTGGCGCTCCGGTCCTCCTCCGATCTTAGCGTGATGATATATAGCTTATATATAATCTTCGTCGATAAAAGAGCTATCTAACACAGATAATTTTTAAAATTGGACCTGCCTGTGGTCAACGCATTCAACCAAATAAACAAACCGCCCAACTTTATAATATTAGTATAGATATATGTATTTTTGGAAGAAACCCGTGTCCCTGAGGACTTAACGAACGTAAAACTATCAGAATAAATGTTCAACCTGACTAAGTCGTGGATCGCACTAATCCTGTATGGGCTTTGAAGATATAACACTCAGAACACGAAAGATCGCTTAAACCACAGCGACACCCGTGTACTAACTACCGTGTAATTGCTACTTTAATGAAATTAAAATTATATCCATCCGCAAACAATGGTAAGACAGTCTTGTGTGATCAAACTTTTATTTAAGTTACAAATAGTAGTTTTTTTTATAAATATTCACCGCCCATCGAATTGGGCACGGGTCAGCTAGTTTTTTTTATTTAATTAATCAACTAATCAGCTTCATACTTTGATAGTCTTATAAAATTAAATATGTCTTGAAATCTAGCTCTAAGATTCCTCTTTAGCCAAATTTTGAAAGACATTGTTTCTTTTTTTGTAATTTTTTTTTATGTGTCATAGGTGGCAAACGAACAGTTGGGTCACCTGATGTTAAGTGATCACCACCGTCCATGGACACTAACAACACCAGAGGAGTTGCTAGTGCGTTGCCACCCTTTGGGGAGGAAAGAGGAGAGGGGAGGGGAGGTGGGCCTCCGGCGCTCTCACTAACCGAACGAAACGCAACAATGCAAGCACTGTTACTTCACGTCGGTTTTCTACGAGAAGTTGGTACTACCCTACGCGAGCCGACCCAATCATGCTAAAACCAGTAATAGTTTCAGCGTGGCTCTACCACCATTAATATTAAACATTCTTATTTGCCAAGTATATATATATTCTTACAAGATTAATTAGTATTAATATTAACAGATGGTTTCAAGGATTTATGGAAATGTATAACTTATATGTCTATAGGTTTTAAAATACAAATACAACCTCTTTGATTTATGCCGTTACTGTTGACCTTTGGTTAACGCGTGCCAAATTAGTGATACATGAATCATATTGATAGTTGCGTGTTTCCAATACAGTCTTTGTTAGCTTCACAGGAATTCGTATATTAGGTTTCTTTGTGTTTATTTTTTGAAGTGAGAAATTCTTTAGGCGCGTTGAGAGGTATTTTTGGCAGGAGATAAATTTATAATTTCGCGTGTAAGCGTGACCGATCGTACTGCGCCTGTGTACATCTAAGATTGATATTTTATATTGAGATTGTACATTATATTAACTATAAACTGTATAAAACTGTATATAATTATTGTTCGGACTGCCATTAGATGTGAAAACCAGACTCATGATATAAATTTCAATTTATAAATTATGAAATTTAAATAAATCACAGTATAACTTAAGAATATATAATAAATTAAAAATTTAAGACACAACACAGTTGTTCTATCGCATTGAGTTTTCATTTCTGTCGGCAGTCGTTATGACTGCCTCGATTTTTTTTTAACTGTAACATTATTCCGTCGCCCCAAATTTTTTTCGCCCATCTATCGCATGTCGCATTTCAACCGGCCGCGGAGTAGGGGTAAAGTAAAAGGCCTTGGCAGAGCAGCCAAGGCTAATATGGCGGCGCCCATGGCTCAATTCAAAATGTTTCAATGATTTAAATATATAATGTGCTCAGTTTTTAACATGCGTCTATCATCTGAATGAATGTATTTATTATGTATTCCGTACTCTAATACGCAGATTGCAATTAAAATTTATAGTTAGATATCTTGTCTACTATTTATCTCCCATTATCATTCGCATTTTCCAATTATTATTTTGAGATTAAAAATGCGATTTTAATATATCGTATAAATTTTCGAACATCTTCAGTTATATGTCTACGATCCGCAAAAACTTTGGTGGTGATTGGTGGCAAACGTACATGCGGGCCACCTATTGATAAATGATCATCGCCGCCCGTGGACACCTGCGACACGTGGGGCAGCAGCCTTGCCGTTCTTCGAAGAAAGGAGTAGGCTCGTTTCTTAAAAGTTTATAGGTTATATTGGTAAGGAAACGTCGTCGCTGGGTGTTCATTCGAAATAACCGATATACTTGTAATTTATAAATAATATATTTAACCCCTAGTATGTATCTACTTAGCTTAAGTTGTTTGATACATTTTATTATTATCTGTAAGCCCCTCTGTGTTAATATGCCAGTTATAACTACACATAAATGTTTTTGTCGGTCCTCTATACGGAATCGCAATTAATTATCGACCTTATGAATCGAGTCGCATAAAAACGCGGTACGTGACTCGTGTAAACATGATCGAAATGTTTTAATTGGCTGTCGTTGAATTGGGTAGTTAGTTACCTTGTTTTAATAACAGCCAAAAATATGTAATGATGTTTGTACAGTATTTCATCATCATCATCAGCCTGTAAGAGACCCACTGCAGGGTCATAGGCCTCTTCCCGAACGGCGAATGGTGACGTATTGGTGATTTCAAACTCCGAGAAAAACAACTCTATACTTTCCCACATATGGTTCTATACTATACAAGAACATTTCTCAGGTTCAGGTTCCCTCACGATGTTTTCCTTCACCGTCAGCCGATACTGTTACCAATATAAATTAGTACACGTACGCGAATTTCGAAACATTGTACATGTCGGGATTTGAACCTGCGGACATCGAATCGACAAATCAGTCAAATCACTCGACCACACCAATATTTTTTAATAATGGTAATCTAAAATGTCGTTGGGTTAAATTAATTAATTTCGCTATCGATTTACTTATATAATCGATATATCGATTAGTAGAATCGATTAGCCTGGATTATACGACACGTGTTTATTATTCAAATCGAATAGATGATTATTAATAAAAATAGACTCGAGTGCAAAACCTACTTGCCTTGTCCAGAAATGCTATCCTTAAGTATTTTATATCCCGCTAGTGGTCGCCTGCGTCTTCGTTTGAGTTTTATATCTCTTTAAAATGATGAAAGCATGCACTTTCTTCATATAACAACACCTTTATAAACGACTAGCCTCTGCCCACGGCTTCGTTCGCGTGGAATAGTTAACGCTAACACACAGCGGAAGCTCTCAAGAGGAAAAAAAACAATTTTGAAATATTCTTCATTGGTGCTCCGCCCCTTAGCGTGATGATACCTATATAACCTTCCTCGATAAATGAGCTATATAACACTGAAAGAATTTTTCAGATCGGACCAGTAGTTCCTGAGATTACCCCCTATAACCTCACGAACTCACAAACTTTACCTCTTTGTAATATTAGTATAGATATCTTTATAGATTGTTAGCTTTAGCCCGCGGCTTCTCTCGTTTCAATGTAGAAATTTTGATCTATCCATCGGGAACAGTACATTTAGTATTTGCACTTACAGTACTCTCTTGGATTATTTTCTATATATACTTGTAAATATGTGTTCTGTGTGTCGAAGTTTTGTTTTGAAGTGAAGACTTGTTTAGGCACGTTGCGCGGTATTTTTGGCAGGCATGGTTTCACGTCAGCGATATGCTAGTTAACGTGACCGATGCGTAGTATAGCGACCTGTGTGTAAAAATCTTTACTATGTGAAATAAAGTATATAAATAATTCAAATAAAGCCTCAACAAACTTTGCGATGTGACTAAAGCGTTAAACTTAACAAAAATAATAATATTATAATTTACTGTTATATCTTCTCATTGTATGAAACAAAGGAATTGATTGTGCGTCATCTGACGATATATTGTCATTGTTTACGTATATTCTTATACTAAACTAGCCTCAAACGGCGGTTTTGCTTGCTTTGTTTGCCGTCTATGAAGTTGTGCATGGTTTTATTTACCAAATTATTTTTTCCATCGGATCTGAGAATCAACAAAAATAACAACTTCTAATTTCTTATATATTTATTATTTGTATACCAATATATATAGTATTAGCGGGCCGGGCGGACGTTGTTCCGCTATGATAATTAAAAAAAACCTGGACAAATTATATACCTTCCTCATGAATCACTTTATGTACTGGTGAAATCGGCATGAAAATCCGTTCTGTAGGAGCTTATCGCGAACAGACAAAAATATGGCAGAGGACTTTGTTTTATAATGTAGTGATAGTGTCAATGCTATAGCTATGACAGTGTCAAGCTCGTTTTGGTGTCAAAAGATTATTATAGGGTAGATCAATAAGTGAACGAACTATGGTGATGTCTGGAATTGACTCCTCTCTGTGCATCCACGAAAATATGTTCATACTTAGATATATAAGAAAGATTGTAGAAGAGAAAACGGTAGGTACAAAGACGGACTTATTAAGTTTTATAGCTAACGTTGGCTCGAGCTAACTTTCTATATGCGGTTGTACGGGTGAGCGGCCTTCTCTATTGCCAGGTGAAAGTTTGCACACTCGTGTTTCGGCAATCGCCGTCGCGTACACACTGACACGCGAACTTTTCTACTTACCTTAACTATTAGTCTCTTGTGTAGAGTTGTATAGGTGAAATTTTGTATTGTTAGTTCCTACAGCCTCTAATAAGTCGATGAACAAGTGCTTTGTATATTTTTAGTAAAATTCAATAGCGAGGTTTTAAGGTTGGTCTCTCGATAGCTTTTTCTTTTTATATATCATAGGAGGTATCACCAGATGTTAAGTGATCACCACCGTCCATAGACACTTGCAACACCAGGGGAGTCGCAAGTGCGTCGCCAGCCTGTGTTTAGGGGCATAGCGTAGGGGGAGGAGAGGGAGAGAAGGTGGGCTTCCGGCGCTCTCACTGACTGAAAGAAACGCAACAATGCAAGCACTGTTACTTCACGTCGGCTTTCTGTGGGTCCGGTGGTAGTCCCCCGGACGAGCCGCCGGCTCTACCGCCTACAGATTATTATGGATGGTGGTGGATTTTAACAAAATAAAATAATTCTAACTTTAACAGGATGTTCAGTGATGACATGATAATGACACAATATATAGGTACACTTCATTTCGTTAAAATCAGCAAAAAGGAATGCAACTTAATGTAACACATTTCCAGCCATGTGTACCACTAGTGGTACACGTTAAACTTAATTTTTAGACCTCGAGTAACAACGGTGGTACACAATTTGATAACTATTGAAAACAAAAGAATTACTTATGCCATATCATGTATGATATTATATGATAATACATGTAGTTCAGTGAAGCTGTGAAGGCCAGTCTGACCAATAGAATAGACACGTTCACGTTGAAACTATTACTGGTTTCAGCATGAATGGGTCGGCTCGTCCGGGGTAGTACCACCCTCTCATAGAAAACCGACGTGAAGTAACAGTGCTTGCATTGTTGCGTTTCGTTCGGTCA